>JALPQI010002999.1:0-93679 GCA_025490895.1 Thaumatotibia leucotreta
AATTTCTTGGTTGTCTCCGAAGTAAAAGTTGCTCAGCGTGACCGTCCCTAGTACCCTGTTGACTCCTGCTCATGACTTAAGAATCACCCTGTATATAATAATGAGTTATTATGATATGTTTGTCACGTTATACCTGAGGAAAGTTATCGCAAGTAAACTCACAATCGCGGCAGGATACTTTTTCTTAGTAAAATATTTTAATATCAATGAAATAATCATATGTAAATAGAGTTGTCAGTAAATAGCGATGTTGAAATCAACATCTCACAATTTGTAGAATTTCAATGCTGAACCGATAAATACTTTTATTTGGAGAAAAAGCACCATGTAAATGTATAGTATAAGCGATTTGTAAATATATTTTTGCGAAACCGTCGAATTTTGTGTAAAAATCTTTTTATATCTTTGTATACAGCGTACTATTTGGAGTCCACAAAACCGTAAAACGGGTCAGTGATAAACAATTCGATCAATAGCGCCCTTAGGCGAGAATAGTATCCTTACTATGGACTTGACGCTGTCGTCAATATAACCTCACACGTTATAATGTATAAGCACACTCAACCAGGACCTCTAGTCTGTTTGTCTACTCTAGAATTCCAGCAGAAATTTCTTGCAAACAAAATTTACATAATCTGTTTGATATAATTTTTGCGTACCCTGCATAATATTCATTGGTTTATTATATTACTCAGATGCACTGCAAGTTAAAATATAAGCAAATATGACTGTGGTAAATTTACATTAGGCTAACGACTATTCTTTACTATGACCTACCTAAAAAATTGTGCGTTTGGTTTTTGTATGCATTAGTGTCAGCGAGAGAGATAGAAAGTAAGTTACGGTGGAATTAATGTCTCTAACTCATGGTAAGGCCTATTGCCGCTAAAATCGAAATACGGAAATTTCGAGGATTTTTCTCTGTCACTCAAACGAAGGCGTCATTAGTGTGAGAAAGACAAATCCTCGAAATTTACTAATTTCGTTTTTCGCGGTAGGGCCGCTGATCGTTTGATCGTGCGAATACCACGTTATCCAAGAGAGAGGTTTTAGTCAAAAGACCCACACTAAATGTTAGGGTTTGTTAATCGGCTAATAGCTTTCTACAGATCAAAGATCTTAGGTGGTCTCTTTATTAAATATTTGAATATCAATTGATCCTACACGCAATGTTGCGGGATCAAAGACGGAGAATCGGTTAGTAATGTTGCTTCACAAATATTCTCCACATATAGTTGTGCGTAGGTATTTGCCAGCCTTTGATAATTTCTTGTTTTGTTGAGTTTTCCGGTCGAAAACACGCAATTTCTTCATTTCATGTATTAGCATACATATTATGCATACCAAATTATTTGGCAATTTAAAAGAGTTTATAATTCATTTATTTGTGAATATTACTTAAAATATAATGACTACAAAGCGCGTTATAATTCAATATTTATCTAACTTTCATAGTAATGTAAATATTCACTAATATTTTACTCTAACAAAAGAGTCATTTTTCTTGGTCATTTATAAAGGCATGCGCATCATTCTTCCGCTTCATTGGGTTAGGTTAAGGTGCGTTCAAACTAAAAGAGCATTCGCTGTTCTAACCTCCCACTCTACGAAATTCGATTGGTACACAAAACGTGATTGGTTGATTTTGTAGAACGGGCGCTAGAACAGCGAATGCTCTTTTGGTTTAAACGCACCTTTAGGTTTAAACGAACAGCCGTACCATGAGCTGTTAGCGCGTTTTTACACGGACTTCTTTTTTATGCGGCTCGCTCACACTTAAACGCGAGTTCGAGCGATATGGATTTAAAGTAGGTTTTCGTTAATATAATAACTAGGGTCGGAGATAGCTCAAAATATGGTTGCAAAACTTTAACAAAACTTGTCAAGTGGACTTGACATAGCTCATGCATCCAATAAATATACATATCTACACACCCACACATTGTAAGTTTAAGATTCCGAGATAGGGAATAAAATTGGATACAGATTTATCAATAATATTCGTGTTTTTCTTGGCTAAAGTGTTTTCATATATCAATTTTAAAGTTTTGTTAAAGTTTTGCACCCATAGTTCCGACCTCTAATAATAACGCGGTGGCAGGTCATGGCACGGCTACAGGTATACCTGTGTGCATATATGAGAATAATAGTCGGGCCAAATTAACTTGGAAGAGTTAATGTCGATATAAAAAATAACTTTTTACACAAGGTGAAATTTTAATGGTTGTTCTCCGTTTAAGGGCATCTTCAGGTCTTGAATAGTTGAAAAATCATTATTTTAGATGAATAATGTATGAACTTAGACATAATATAGCATATGAAACGTGTCGAGCAATTTTATTTATTATTTGAGTGCCCCGTTCTACTAAATATCTTAAAATATACTTAAATTAATGTCATGACAATTTTCAAATCACTGGTGACCAAGAATAACGCCCAAGTATCTAGATTCTAGAGTTGTCTATCAAGTAAGTTAACAACTTTGTACCTAATCTAAATATGTGCAGTTTTATTTTCATAAGCCATTGATTTAGAATATATAAGTGGAATCCCCAAACAGTTGAGCTGTTTGGGGATTCCACTTATAAAATGGCCCCAAATAATGGGCTGCAGAAGTAAATATTGCGGTCCTTTTGCTTCGCTATTCAGTTCTGACAGACGCCGCAACAAAAGAGACCGAAAGGCAGGCCCAAAAAACGTTGGTTGGATTGTGTGGAAGAGGATTTGAGAAGGATGGGAAAGTTTACCAACTGGAGAAGGACAGCCAAGTTACGTGACATATGGGGGAAAATCTGCGAAGAGGCCAAGACCCACAAAGGGTTGTAGCGCCAACGGAAGTAAGTAAGAAGTAATTCAGTTCTGACAGTTGACATTTGGTCACCTTACGGTATAGCATAATTATTCCTTAAACATAAAAAGTATCTACAATTTTGCGGTGTTGTTCGCAAATTTGACACGTATTGCTCACTTCACAAAGTTTTTTATTCTTTGAGTTTTTTTTATTATAGTTTATTGTAAGTGAGCGTTATTAGCTTCAACTGAAACATGATAGAAATGACTTTTAGTGCCACTTTTCTTGGTTTTTTTGTTTGGCTCTGTGCGTCCATTTATTATTTAATGTCATTGTCATAAGCTGATAATTATTTCCTTGCCTACATTTCCTTGCTTACAATTGTTTTTGGAGGTTAAAAAGTTGGTTACTAAATAACACAACTAAGGATGAATATGCTGTACTTGCAGACACGCCAATTAAAAATAGATAACTTGTCCTTGACTTAGCGTCCAAGAACTTTGTCCACAACAAACACGACTGTCGTCACGCTACGAGCTCAAATGCCACAGCATTGTGATTACCTTGAAAAATATTTACGGTATTTACAATACAAACTTCACACTGAACACTCATAAACACCTTATTACAATGTTAAAACATAAACATCTCGTGAGAGTAATTCATACTAAAGTTAAATATCACGCGGGTCTACTCACGTTTTTTGTGTCAAAAAATACTTATTTCAATGCTCAAACAGTTTCAAGACAGTCAGTTAATTGCATACATTTCACATAGATACGTTTGTTAAATGAATGCATTTAAACAATCTAAGTATACCTACTAGTTCTGGAAAATAAATATTTTTGATATTGTAATGATTTTATCGAAGACCTACATTGAATTACGTAACGTAGGGTAGCGTAGGGTACTAAGCGTGTTACATGAATCTTTTAAGAATTTTAATAAAAACATTATTATTGTACAAGCACATCAAAATTACCGTACGTGTGTATAATAATAATTATTGTTACTTCAGGTACACACACAGTACACAATTATTTTATTATATTCGTTTTTATTCATTTAAGTCGTTATTTACACATTTGTGCCTAGTAAATTAAAGCTTTTTTTTAAATAATACACTCACTCCCTGAAGGGATACCCAAATAGATCTAGAACTGACTGTAAAGAAATAAATTTGCTCGCAAATAAAACATTTCTTTTAAATTGACCGGGAAGCCATTTCCCTCGTTTATTTTATACGGCCTATTCAAGGCAGACGCAATACTTTTGCACCCGAAAAGGCGGAAAATCCTATACGAGAGTGCTGTTATTAGGACCGTCGATTTTATCTAAGTACTTCCTGTTTGTCTCTTCTGATCTCGCCGATTTGCCCTAATGGATATATTGGTGAGGTTTTTTTAACGGTTGGTATACTTCATTTCAAATACCATGGCCCGATGCCACATAAAACTTTGCAGCGGCTTCGGGCCATGGTATTTGAAATGGAGTATAAGTACATGTCTAAATTTGGCAAGTAAATCTTTTCTAATTATAAAATGATTCACAATTTGTCATAACTACATGTAATACGGTAACTTGTTAAACATTAAACAATTAATTTAATACCTTTTTGATTTTTCGATTCGTCGTAGTTAAGGATGACGCGTGGAATTGCCAAAAATAACTTGTAGTGACATGATAATACGAACCAAGCCATGCCACGCATCCTCCTGAATGAATCAATTTATATTACTAATATAATCATGTAGACTGTAGAGGGATTTTAGCCTAATATAAATACCCGCCGAACGTCCGAACTGTACTTAAAACCCCACGAAAAACTTGCGTTCTCATTATTAATTAAGTGCGGATTACCCGCGATCGACAAATCGCGTGAACGAAATTCCTTGAGTATTTTTCGAGTAAGTATCTTGTTTAATTAAGCTTTTTTTAAATTTGCAAAGATTGATTGTATACTTAGAAAATTACTTCGAAATACTTAGTTAATTGTGTTTTATTAAGTTTTCGTTTGTTTTCAGTCTATTACATTACCCAGTTAATTTAATCTTGATAACTTGTTTTGCTGTTGTAGAAATTAGACACTCGCCATACAAGGCTAAATGATTAACGGCCGTACGATATAGATTAATTTGGAAACTAATTTGAACGCAAAGTTATTAACTTGTAGCCCGCAGAGAAATCATCACGCGGCGCCCATCGAGACCTATCGCTGTCAAAATGGTGTTTCGATACGGGTTGCCTTTCAAACTGATATTACTGTTATTAGTGTACCAACACTATTAAATACTTTATCATCATCATCATCATCATCAGCCTATGTTAGTCCACTGCTGGACGTAGGCCTCTCCTATTGACTATGCGTATAGATGCATTAGGAGGTAAATGCCCATAATCGCCACGCTGGGCAAGCGGATTGGCGATCGCAGTAATGTGTCCACTATGATGACGCTGCTGCCCATCATCAATCTTGTAGAATGGTCAGTGACACTTCAATCCCTTAGTCGACTCTTACGACACCCGCAGGAGGAGTTGGGGTGGTGACAAATGTGTTCTTACTGCCGTCACCACACGGCACAATACAAATACTTTATAGATTTTCGTAATTATACTACCATGTAATATGCCGTTATTTAATTTAATTAAGAAGGTAAGGTGGGGTAAGACGAAACTGTTTTTTAACGGGGTAAGACAAAATGCTACCAGCAGATGCTGTGCCAGAAGGACGACTTTTTATCTTAACCCATTTAATAACCGTTTAATATTACCCCAACTTACCTTAAGTACCTATGTTTTTAATATCTAAATAATTACGTTGAATACATGTGTGTGTGCTTGTTTTGTATAAAGTTGTAGTAGTAGTAAATTTTGGCCCCATTTTATTTTTCATTAAGGTTGATTTTTGTCATGTATAAACAAAACATATTACAGTTTCTGGTTTCCCACTAAATTCGGCTTTTCTTTGAAAGAAAGAAATAAATAACATTTATTTGTGACACAACATAGACATGAAAACATAAAATAAACATAAATGTAAGTAAACTAAGTGCCACATTTTTGCGGCATCTAAGTTTACTTTGTCATCTAAGTTTAATATTGATTGATCCCCGGTTTTGTGATTTTTTGGTCTGCATCAAAATTTTGAACAATGGTTGCAGTACCTAATGTTCTTAATTTAGAAAAAATACAATTGTGGACAATGTGGACTCAAATCTAGTATGAACCGTTAAATACAAATATATGCGTAGGTACACCACGATATAACAATATGATATAAAACAAATGACTGCCATCAAATAACCCTTTATTGGTCAATTACCGAAGTACTCGAGCAGTGCGGAACACCTGTTACCAAACCGCGCGCCGGCCGTGCGGTCAGGACAACCACACACCCACTGTTAAAACAATCAGCTCCATTTCTTGTCGATGGTCAATTATTTTTCCTACTCTTGAGACTCAAATAAATGACTGACACGAAATCAACGACGAATAAATATTATTAAACAGTTAACTTACGTGTATTTAGTGCACTGCAGTGCAGTGGTGTTATAACGGCCAAAAAAAACGAGTGGTGTGGGTTGCGATACGCCACGAGAAAACATCAAATCAATGTGACTTTTTAAAAGTTCGAATTCTTATGTACAGCTTCAGTCAGAACTCAGACATCATACTTCGTGCATGACGAGTTAAGTAACTATTATACTCGTAACCCGCGACAAAATAAGTAACTGCGCTGGCAAGTCATAACTGGCACGTTCGTTGGTGTTACTCGCACGACACATTTTATTGCCTTGTCTTGCTTGGAATAAAGAATACCTACATTTACTAAAACGTAGTTTTATTTTATGTCAATGTTGGCTTCGTTCTTATCATGTATCAAATAAACAACACAGTGTCAAACAGTATTACGAGTGTTGATAACTACATATTGCTTGAGTGATAGAGGTAAATCCTCGATATTTGAGAATTTCGAAATTAGTGGTAGGGCCGCTGAACGCCGAATTTGAAGAAAATTGTTTAGGCTTCAAACTGTAACAGACAGATAAAGTTACTTCCATATACAAAATATTCGTCATCATCATCATCAGCCTATCTCAGTCCACTGCTGGACGTAAGCCTCTCCTATTAACTATGCGTATTCACGCATTAGGAGGTAAATACCAATAATCGCCATGCTGGGCAAGCGGATTTGCAATCTCAGTAAATCATCGCCCATCATCAATCAAATCAAAGGATGATTAGATTAGTGATACTTCAATCCCTTAGTCGACTCTTACGACACTCGCGGGAAGAGCCGTCACCACACGGCTTACACACACAAAATATTAGTACGGTCAAAAACATAAAAAATAGAATCCCATATTGCGAAATTCTTAGAGAATGCTATGCGGGAGAGAGGAGTGAGACAGAATAGATGCAGTAGCACAGTTCATATTTTCACACCGCAACTATACAGTTAGATTGATGCAAATAGTATGATCGAAATGAACTTAAACAAATATCAAGGTATGCGCCAGGAGATACCGTGTAGATCTTTACTGTTCTGTTGATTGTTCTTGATTAGAGTCTGTTCGGATGGCTCGGCTCTGCTCAACTGCGAAGACGAGATGTTGGATAACTGCAATTTCGTGGTAATTAACCACGTTTGCGATGCAGGCTTGCGTTCCTGTTTTGTTTAGTTTAATTTGGAGTGTTAGTTGGAGTGTAGTGGAGTTAACAGTTCTATGTTTCTCGCATTAAGTGAAAAATTCAGAGATATTCCAATACAATGTGAATAATCTCATTTTAACGTCTCCAGTATTTTCTACGAAAAATATCACTAAAATCGTATTAATTGATCATGAGGTTAATTAATTTCTCTAAGAAACTTCTGTTAACTTTTACTGTTATTCAGTAATTCAAGAAATAAATTTAATGAAGTGTATTGCCACCTTTATTACATCGTAATGTTACTTATTTTGACATGTGCCGTCAGTCACCTGAGATTTTTTATGTTAATCTTAAGGTTCTCTCACACTTACCATTTCATTTATTATGTTGTATGTAAAGTACAGAAACATTTTTATTCAAATTTGACAAAAGCCAGGTGACTTCTATATTTAATGTCCCAAGTAACCTTTCCAATTTAACACATAAAAAACACCCTGTAGATAGTTATTACGAATACTAGTAGAAGCTTTTTATTAATGCAATGCCTCTCATAACGAGCGCATTGAATATTCAAACTTTTATAGAGGTAGTTAAGCTGTTGCTTGCGTGGAATTCGGTAACGCTATCCCGTGGAGTTAAGCAATTTTGCGGTACGAAAACTACCATATATCCTATCTCCGGCCTGTCTCCACACCAAATATCTACCATGAAAAATACAGACGGACACCTACTTTTAATTCATAATATTAAAATTTATAATGTACCTCTTAGCCAGTAGGGAAAACTCAAAGAAGTAAACTCAGGGATGACACCAGTAATTTTATGATTTACGGGTTACTCTTTGGCAGTATGTGATTATTCAAAAAAGGAGTACATAGGTTTTTAAAGGGCCTCCAACGCCCATTTCAATACCCTGGACTTGGCGTACCATAAACTTATCATCCTAGCGCAAATTACAAAATTATAGTAAATATATTACATAATTATAGTGGTACAAATTGGCCCACGTGAACTTCACTTCTTTCGGAAAGTTTCCAGAAGGCTCGTCGGCTACCTGCCAATTATCCACGGACAGTTCACGTATCGTTCGATGAACAATAGCTGAAACTATATAAAACCAATGAAGTAGAAAATGTATTCATCGGCATCAGTGATCTAAAATATCTTTTATTCCGCGATGATATACATACTAGCATGATAATATTGATAATACACCGTGTTTTGTATCGATTACCGTTAAATTAAAGCCTATTTACGTCAAAAATAATCAATTTCTCTAAGAAACTTGTGTCTTAATTCTTACTGATATTGAATTATTGAAAAAAATTAATTTAATGACTGACAAGTGTATTGCAACCTTTATTACATCCCAATGTTACTTATTTTGACGTGTGCCGTCAGTCACCTGAGATCTTATTGTTAAGGTTCTCTCACACTTGCCATTACAATTATTATGTATGAAAACGAAAAAAAAAAATTTTTACGAAATTAACTAAAGCCGATATACCAGACAACTTCTATTAATGTCCCAAGTAACCTGTCCAATTTAACGGAAATCAATAAAAACACGGTGTATATGACACACAAGTATATTTTTAGCCATTTGATTAGCAGTTACTGTACTCTATAGACGCCTGCAAGTTCAAAGGTACGACAGGTACTTTCTGAACCCTTTTAAATAGATAAAGGAGGATTCACTGTGTTGATGCCTAAGCCAGCCCTGCTTAATATGATATAAATATCAAATAAATAAGTTATTACATTGGTTTTACAGTAAAAGCCATTTATGATCACATCACATCATCAGCCTATCTCAGTCCACTTCTGGACGTAGGCCTCTCCTATTAACTATGCATCTATATGCACCTATGCGCATCGCCACGCTGGGCAAGCGAATTGTCGATCGCAGTAGGTAATGTGAAATGAGTCCACTATCATGACACTGCTGCCCATCATCAATCTTCTATCAAAGAATGGTCAATGACTGTTGCGAACGCAACCTTTTTTTATATAATATTACATTCATGCAGTAGCTAAACGCACCTTCGGCTCGCCTACTATGGATCAGCTGCAAGTCGGGACCATGGTCCTGGTCAAGGACCGCGCACTTCCACCTCTTCTGTGGCTGCTGGGACGCGTCACGAAGCTGTACCCGGGCACGGACAACGTCACCAGAGTCGCTGACATCCGCACGAAGAAAGGCATCATAAGAAGAGCGTACAACAACCTCTGTCCTCTTCCAATCACTTAGGCGTGCCTCTTAACTTCATTCGTTCTTTCTGTTTTTAATTTAATTTATATACCTTTTTTTTGTTGAGTCTCTCAACGCCCGGGAGTATGTTGCGAACGCAACCTTTTTTTATATAATATTACATTCATGCAGTAGCTAAACGCACCTTCGGCTCGCCTACTATTCGGAAGCTTCTTCTAAGCTCCAATAGCAGCGCTCCACATACGCTTTCCCGCGGCCAATTAGAATTAAGTTAGAATAACGTTCATACTCGTAGTTTCAAATCTTGCAAATCACTCTTTCATCATCATCCATACCAAACACTTGTACTCAACCGTTATATTGGCACTATCTTTTGTAAACCAAAGTACCTATTGGATTATACCAAGTCTTCTACACATCGAAGTTTTATTTATACGAGTCGTCGAGGACACCTACGGCGGCTACAATGACACTTCAACCCTTTGGTCGGCTCTTACGACATCCGCGTGAAGAGTAGAGATGGTGATAAATGTATTCTTACTGTCACACAATACTGCTTAAAAAGCCGTTTATACTATTAGACTTGTCCGGAAAAAAGTTTTTTTTTCGTAATGATTCAGAGTCAAACTTTTACTGGATTCGGGCAAACGTTTCAATTCTATATAATAGCACTGCTACGTTTAAAACTACGAAACTCCTTTTTTGTGATAGAAAATAAATCCGCAAGTAAGTTCCTATCCGCGTAACAAGAACGAGTTGCATCGCCTACGATAAACGTTATGTCGGGTATGTTCGGAATGCTTTGTATCGGAAAGAGCGGAGTTTTCAGTTCCTCCGTTCTGCCGTTGTGTCTACTTCTCTCACCTACTTGATACTTTTACTTATAATTATTGGAGTCCTATCTCAGGATAATATCATGGCAGTACAGTTTAACGTAGATTACCAATTATTCGCAAGTTTGTATTTATTTTAAGGATGACAAATATTGTCTTATTACTAAATATTTCACCACTATCTAGAGTATATACTTACTTCAAACATTCTCTATCAATTTCCGTATTGTCAGGCTATTTCAATTGACTATTACAGAACTAAATTTATTTTTATAGCATTCGACGTTTAGAAAAGCAGTTACTGCATCTATTGTTTCAAATAAGTTGGTTAGCCACGAACCGGTCTGACTGTAATAGCCATTCAGCTTTTGGTATAATAGTATTATTGTACGTTTGAAAGTTACAGACAATAGCCAGTCACGAGTGTCTAAAACATTTCCAGTTAAGCTCAACTTTGATTGAATCACACCATTATCGCGATTTATATTTAGATTGAAGTGTCAACGTAAAACACAGGAAGTTTTGAATAAGCAATTAAAATCAAAAGTCGGCCACTCTCCTTTTCATTGAATAAATTCAGAAATTAATTTTCAACGGGACAAAAGGCTCCCTTAACCAAACTTTGTTACGCCAAATTATTGGAATATATAATTGGCGCGTTAAATTGGGAAGTTTCATAAACTACACGTCGAGATCTAAAATGGACATTCTTGGCCCGTGGTTGCACTGTGTAGTACTTACCACTGCACAGTAGGTTCAGTTATACAGTACAGTTATAATTATAATATTGAAGGGTCCACGAAAAGTAGGTACATCAATCAAGGTAAGTCAATTCAAATTTCAGAACGAAAAGCAACGAAACGAATAAGGAGCACATTGGCCCTGAAAATTTGAATACTACCTAAACATGGTCTTTTCGTAGACCTTTCAATATCAAAGTGTATTTTACTTGGGCACAAGCTTCACAATCATTAAGATATTTTTAGCATCAATGCTACAAGCAAAATAAAAGAATTTATCTTGTAAGTAGTTGGTTCTAAAACAGGCACTTCTAAAAAAGGAAAGAGAAAATACGGGCGACAATATTTGCCCGTTCTTCTATTGATAGAATTGCGGTAACGACAACAATAGTCCAATCACAGTAAAACTTATTCCTATTCTTTAACACTACTTTGTATCTTCTCTCAAATTACAATTCGCAGAAAATAATATCGAATGCGAATATGGTTTTCGCAAGAAAATGTGTAAGGGCCTAGTTCTTAGTGGTAAAGTTAAGGTCAAAACTCAAAGTCACTGAACTAGCTACGGAGAGGGCTATGCTCGGGGTTTCTCTACGTGATCGAATCAGAAATGAGGAGATCCGACGAACTAAAGTCACTGACATAGCCTTCCGGATTAGCGAGCAGAATTGGCAACGGGCACGGCATATTGCATTCGGAGCAGATGGCCGATGGGGTCGCTGGGGCCGGAGTGCTGAAGTGGAGACTATGGTTTGGGAAACACAGCGTAGGAAGTTCACCCACAAGATAGACAGATGACCTTACGCAGATCGCAAGACGTTGGATGCAGGTTGCTTCCAACAGTTACAACAGTTTTTCCTCCACGGGACAGGCTTTGCCTAGTGTGGAGGTCAGAAAAAACTTGTATTACCAAGCTTATTTTGCGAAATAAACAAATTTTAATTTTTTAATATTTAGTTTAGGTGTAAGTGGAGGTGTAAGTGAAGGCCTATGTTCAGCAGGGGACGTCTTATGGCTGACATGATAATGATGATGATTTAAGTCATGGTTAGCACATTAACGCATGCATGTTATTATGAGCCGTGTGTTGACCTCAGTAAGAATACATTTGTCACCACCCCAACTCCTCCTTCGGGTGTCGTAAGAGTCGACTAAGGGATTGAAGTGTCACTGACCACTACTTGATAAAAGATTGATGATAGGCAGCAGCGTCATCATAATGGACACAAAGTCATTACAGCGATCGCCAATCCGCTTGCCCAGCGTGGCGATTATGGGCATTTACCTCCTAATGCGTCAATATGCATAGTTAATAGGAGAGGCCTACGTCCAGCAGTGGACTATTATAGGCTAATGATGATGATACAGAATAATAGAAGGTGCAAGTTAAGCGACCAAAGGCCCCAGTCCCTTAAGTAGGCTGGTCCGGTCAGAGTGCTATACTATCACTAAATCTCAGTCGTGAACGAAACGCAGCTGTCTTTTTCTAACTAATAGCAAATAGCGCTGGCTAGCAATAGGTAGGGCTGCGCTATAGGCTACTACTGGGGTCCACAGGTGGCGGAAAGAGGAACGGCCATCAGATATGATGGTTAGCTGCGAATATTCAGAATAAGCAGTCCCCGACCACATAGCGGCAGGGTTAACAGGGTGTAGTGGGTAGAATGGTGGGACGTTCGTCCCAAGTAAATACTACAATAACCTTTTGACGACCTTGTGACATGGCGAGTAAATGCCGCCATAAAAAAAAGCATTCCCCTGATGCTGAGCAGCAGCGGCATCAGTATCGGCAAGAGGCCAAGGAAATAGGTTCCAGACGGGCTTTTGACGAGACATTTGCGGGCGATTCAAACCGGCCACAAAACTGCGGTGTGGAAGGCAAGTGGGGAAACCACCACACAAATATGTCCCTATAATTGGAGTATGGAAAATGTTAAAAAGTCGAAATAAAGTTCTTGACAACGGGCTTCCACGACGTACCATTCCGTGGCGGTCTGAGTCCGGCAGGGTTAGGAGTAAGGCTAACTCGGTCGTCATCATGCGAAATCCTTGCAAAATTGGAACGTGGAATGTGAGAACTATGCTCACTCCAGGAAAGTTAGAAGAGTTGAAAACAGAGATGGAAAGGTTAAATATAGATATTTTAGGATTATGCGAGGTAAGATGGGAAGAAAGTGGAGATTTCTGGAGTGATGAGTTCAGGGTGATTTATACTGGAGAAAAACAAGGTGTAAACGGCACAGCAATAGTCTTAAATAAGAAATGGGGTAATCTAGTAGAAAATACAGTACATTTTAGTGACAGAATTACAGCAATAAAACTTAAATCGAATCCTCATGACATAGTAATAATTCAAGTATACATGCCCACAAGTAGTTATTCTGATGATGACATTGAAGAAATGTACAATCAGATTGATACCATTTTAGATTCAGTGAAGGAGAAAGATATATTGGTATTAATGGGAGATTTTAATGCGGTAGTAGGAGAGGGCCCTGACAAAAATATAGTTGGTAACTATGGACTTGGGAAGCGAAACAATAGAGGCGAAAGACTTGTGCAGTATTGTGAAGAAAACAATCTCGTTATAACAAACACTATTTTTAAGCAACCCAAGCGAAGACTGTATACATGGAAGATGCCAGGAGACATTGGCAGATATCAACTAGATTACATCATTGTAAAAAACAAACATCGGCAACAAGTCACTGCATGCAAAACGATGCCTGGGGCGGACCTCAATACTGACCACAATCTTCTAGTTGGTAAGATAAACCTTGCACTACCTAAGGTCAAAAGGAAAAATAAGACAAAGAAAATTGATGTCACTAAGCTTAAGGAACCAAATAGCAATTACAAAGTGCAATATAGTAATAAGGTAGGACAAAGAATAGAACATTATAAGTCTACATTAGATAATATTGATAATATAGATATAGAAAGTAGATGGAATAACGTAAGTGACATAATAACGACTACTGCTGTGGAAACATTAGGGACAGGAAAAATCGTACCCAGAAAAAAATGGCTAACATCAGAAATAATGGATTTAATGATTGAAAGAAGAGCTGTCCGTAATAAAGTAGATGATACGTCTATTGAAAAATACAAACAACTGTCGAACAGAATTACATTGAAATGTAGAGAAGCGAAGGAGGAAGAAATCGTCAAGGCATGTGAGATGATTGAGAAGTTAATGAAAGAAGGAAAGATAGATAAAGTATATAATATAGTTAGAGATTTAGGCAAAAAGCATAGGACAAGAAGTAGCACTATTTTGGATGAACAGGGAAAAATATTAATAAATAATGCAGACATTCTAGATAGATGGATCAGATACATAGAACAGTTATATATAGGAGTCGGGTTGACAGATACAGATATCGAACCACCAGGTGAAGTAGAGGCAGATAACTTAGGTCCAGACATAATTAGAGCTGAGTTTGACAGGGCAGTAAATGGTATTCTGCAGGGCAAAGCCGCAGGAGAAGATAATTTTTTCATAGAATTCATTAAGGAATTAGAATGTGACCCTATGAAGAATGAAATTTTTACAATAATTAAAATGATTTACAATGCAGGTAAAGTGCCTAAAATATTTCAGCTGAGTAAAACAGTAACGCTACCCAAAAAAGTGAACACCCTTAAATGTGAAGAGCATAGAACTTTAAGCCTAATATCACAAGCCTCTAAAATATTATTGAAAATTATACAGAACAGGATGAGTCCCATAGTTGAAAATTATTTAGGTCCTGACCAGTACGGCTTTAGGAAACACAAAGGCACGAGAGAAGCTATTTTAGCACTCAGACTAATTATCGACAGACGAATGGACTTAGGCCTAGATACTCATATAGCCTTTATAGATCTGGAGAAGGCATTCGATAAAATAGATTGGGTAAGAATGATGAAAATTTTGAAAGAAATAGGAGTTAATTATAGAGACAGAAAAATCATACTAGAACTGTACAAAGAGCAGGAAACTATAATAGAAATAGGTGAAGAAAAAAGAAGAGCAAAAATAAGACAGGGTGTCCGACAGGGGTGTCCACTCTCGCCATTGATTTTTAATGTTTTTATAGAAAGTGCCATCAAAAAGATAATAGAAACCAAAAAAGGGGTGTTAAGTTTAACGGGGAGTGTTTCAGATTTATCAGATTTGCTGACGACATTGCTGCTTTAGCAGAAAACTCAACACAACTGGAACAACTTTTACAGGAAATGGATTTAATATTCACAGAATTTGGACTCAAAATCAATGTAACAAAAACCAAAACAATAATAGCATCAAAATATAGAAAAATTCAACCCATTAAATTAGGAGATATTACAATTCAACAGGTTGACACCTTTAAATATTTAGGAAGCATAATAACCTATGACTCCAGATGTACTGCAGACATAATTGCTCGCATAGCCATGGCCAAGAAGGCGTTTAATGCCAAAAAGCAAATATTTCGAGCAAAAATGGCAAAATGCATAAGAAAACGGTTTATAAAGACTTACATCTGGAGCATAGCTTTGTACGGAAGCGAGACGTGGACATTAACTCAAAGAGACAGGGAGAGGTTGTGTGCGTTTGAAATGTGGTGCTGGAGGAGGATGGAGGGTATAAGTTGGACTGAGAAAAGAACGAATGAGGAAGTATTGGATAAGATAGGGGAGAAGAGATCTCTAATCAAGACGATTGAAAATAGACGAGGAATTATGTTGGGGCACCTGTTACGACATGACAATTATATTAAAACTGTAATTGAAGGAAAAGTGGAAGGGAAAAGGGGCCGAGGGAGACCAAGGCGAGCATTTTTGGACCAAGTGAAGGAGAAAATAAATGTAGTGTCGTATCAAGAGCTCAAAACATTGGCAGGACAACGAACGGAATGGCGTTTACTCCACCGACAAGAGCCAAGCTCTTAAGTAGAAGAAGAAGAAGCAAATAGCGCACTAAGGGAGAAAACTACTCAGAGTTAGTGATACGCTTCTGGGATTTCGTGATTGGCAACTAGGCTACGCACTCAGGTGTCCAAAGAAAAACCGGTACCGATATCCCAATATCAGGATGAAGATCGCAACAAATTTTGCCTTTAGATAAGCACTTTTTTTATCACAAACGTAATACCGTTTATTTATTATTATTGAACAATTCTTCATTGTTTTGACTTTTTATATATACAGGGTGCTCGCGACGAACCCGCATAATTTTAATGCTGAATCCCTGAGCATATTTAGAGTATTTAATGTTATATAAAATTTCCTGGATTCGGCTTGGTTCCAGAGATAATTAACCTTTTTTCGGAAAAAGTTTTTCGACGTAATTCGTCATAAAACTTCTTTTTGATTACAATGCTACCACAATGTGTTCTAATATTACCACACCTTTGCCTGAAAATCAAAAAATAAGAATAGACTTGACGAAAAAACCCTAAGAAAAACATTGAAAAAAAAAAATTTTAGCAAATTGTTGTTATGATAAAAAGTATTGGAAATGTTAAAAAGTATTCAAAAAGTCTAAAAAAAAAGAAAAAATTTTTTTTTCGTGGAATTTGACATTTGGTCTCAAAATATTTTTTGTTTATTTTGATGTCTCGAATGCATAGTTGAAATCTTGCGGTTTCCTCGCGTGCACCCTGTATTTTTATAAAATACTGTCGTAGCTTACTTAATAAAGAAATTCTAAAGATCTAAACGCCTTATTCATAATTCATACTCACCCCGGATAGCGGTACAAAAGTGCTTTCATAACTGCTTAAAACATTCACTCTTCTGCCAAATGCGATGAATAATATATTATATTTTTTACCCTTTCATTCACTCTTACGAGTCTGAAAGAAGCGCATTTTCCATTGAAAAGATACATCAATAAATGAATACAACATCCGTTCAAAAAATTGTACTCATCAGACTTGAAATGATTTCTTCAGTTGATCAGAATTTAATATTAACATATGTACATTATATATCGCAATTGTAGCCAGATGATTTCATATAGGTACATAAGAGCGATAGTTACCTATTCCTACTCGTATTTAATTTTTCGGCAGTGAATTCTTATTCTCTTTCAATTACATTGTATTATTATATTTATTATCTTTGCTATAACCCTTTTCATAAACGTCAGCAAGTTGATGAGTATCGTTTTTGCCTTTTTTTGTCTTTCCGTCTTATCAATATGCCAACAAAACCGAAAGGGACAAACTATACTTATTATCAGCTTGCCGAGTTAGAAAACGTTTATGAATGAAGGGTATATTTGCATTAATGCATGTACTTATATTATGACACGTAACACTAATGTTAGATATATTATTTATTTTGAAAAAGTGCACATACCGTTCACCTATAAATGTGCCTATGTTATCTGCGAATATTGCTACACCGAATTCGTACGTGTAATATTAATACTTTGAAGATAGGAATAATATTATTAGAGTAGGTACTACCTACGTTTATTGCTCCTGCCGGCTATATTAAGAACGAGTAGGCTCTAGCGAGCTCTCTACCTCAATCAGGGATATGTATATTGGGGATTACGAGTAAGTATATTTATGAAGAAATAGATATTTCGTTAGTTATTATACTTATTATGCATCTCCACAATAATTTAAATCAGATTTTGGAATTGAAGTTAACAACACCAAATATGCGATTTCTCGCAGAAACTAATGAAATATACCTTAAGTTTTTGAAATACATTTAATAATCGTATTTATTTTCCAAGAAATCGGTTAAAAAAA
This sequence comes from Thaumatotibia leucotreta, assembly GCA_025490895.1. Taxonomy (NCBI): domain Eukaryota; kingdom Metazoa; phylum Arthropoda; class Insecta; order Lepidoptera; family Tortricidae; genus Thaumatotibia; species Thaumatotibia leucotreta. The sequence continues at coordinate 17,964 of JALPQI010002999.1, forward strand.
ACTACAAATATACTGTCAAAAAATAAAAATTTCTGATTTTTATGAATTTCATGAAATTCAATAGTGACTGTTAAAGAGTTAGAAAATCTGATAAAAATGTAAGTCTACATGATTTTATTTGCACCATGTGGATCATGGAATTCATGGACACATAATTTATACTGTGGACTAATTCTCGCATCACTTAAATTTATTTTAAGTGCCACGTTCAATACTTTTGAGGGATTTTATAATTGACGTACCCAATTAGCGTGTGTTTTTAAGAGTACCTAATTAAAAGTGTGTCCAAAATTTTTGAAATGAACATAAAATCTAAAAACTATTTTTTTTATCATATTGTATTATAGTTTATTATTTATCGTCACAAAATTGACATTTTATTTTACTGATAGTCCTTAAACGGATAAATCATTAATGTGAACCGACACCTGCATACAAGAGTAATTTGTTGTTGATGACACAATTTAATTAAAATGATTAAAAAAATAATTGATTTAATGGTAGTTTGATATATATTTCGTATAATCATGTATCTTGTTAAACCAGGTAAAATAATTGTGTACGTAATTTACAACTTCATTGTTTGTGAGCAAATTTATTATTTCGTAAAACAAAAGTAATTTCATGAAAAATTACTTAAAACTTGCGTTAACGTCTGAAACTCTCCGTCTCTTCCTATTCTTGCCATCGCACAAAACCTCAGATCGTTTAAAATTTACAATAGACTTTGCTATCCACTCCGAGTTAGGTATAAAGATATAAAAGATTTTCTGAACTTTAAATTGTTGCTGCACAACTACTTTGAAATAAACAAAGTTTTTTTTAATTGAATTCAGCGTGAAAATGTACCTTGATATATACAGTGTGTCTAATACGGGCAAAGCTCTTAACGGGTGTTAGTTTACGATATAATAAGTACATTCAAATAATTTTTACTTAAAATTAGAGCATCAAAATTTTCCATACAAAATAATTCAGCGCGCAATGTAGAGCAACATACGCGAGTTAAACACTCGTTGACAGCTAATTTCAAAAGCAGATGACATAACTGCCATGTCAACAATAACAAATGTTCGTACCTACATTGCTGCTCCGATAATCTTAAAAAAATTCTGTGGGGTCCCAATTAAGAGTGATTAAAAAAAAAACCTTGTAAGCCATGATTACAGTAATGAATCCCATGCCTGGTTTAATTAATCGCCCGTATTAGATTTACACACTGTAGAAATACATGTTACGCTAGCGCCGTTTAATTATTTAAATGGACTGTTTCAAGGGTTGCATTGAATAAAAATGTTAAAATAAACTGCCATTCTCCAGCATTTTATTTGAACTAAATATCGATTACGAGCTTGAATATGAATGATAAAACCTATTTATGTGGTAGCCGTACCCACGCTTCTCGAACGTCATCGCTCATGATTATGCCCGCTTTCCACTGAGACCGGAGCAGACTCATTAATGGCTCCGTTTCACGTTCATCGCTCGCTAAGGACTAGTATTCAGTTGACGGTTGCGAGTCAGAGCAGCAGTGAAAGTTAAACGGACACATTAATGACTCCGCTCCGCTTGCAGTAGAAAGCGAGTAAGTGATGTAAAATCACTATATAAATTAACTATTTGATATCAAACAAAAGCTTCTTATTCTTAAAGATCAGGGATAGGTATTTGTCACTCGAAGTTAATTTTGAAAAAGTGTTCGTTCTGAGTAGGATTCTCCTCGAAGCCGATGTGTAATATTGTTGTAAGCGGCTCCAGCAAACAGGATTACTGAGGGACGTGCCTCGCAAAATCTAATTGAGAGTTGCGCGCCGATGCTTTTGCTATGCCAGTTACCCTATTCAGGCATTAATGCTTTTCTAATCAATGCATAACATCACAGTTCTGATTACATTTCGGTTTTGGTACAGACTCAATTTAATTTCTTTAATCATTTCGTAATTAAATCTGTTCATGACAGATAATTTTAATGTATAAGAAACAATTTCAATTAATTTACTTTATTCTTGGAGATGGCGCTACCGTCGCCACGAACACTTACGGCTCTTAGAAATTTTGTCAATAAAATTAATAAACTACAGTTGCGTAGCTAAAACCTATCTCAGCTTAAAGATCAGTCTGCTAAAATGAGGCGTTATCGTTATCTCGGCGGACGTTTTGCGAAGAAGTGAAAAAAACGTTATCAATATTTTGGTGGTTGAAGCAGTGCAATGTAAACAATGTATAGGTACATTAAACAAGTTCTGAGTGCCAATCAAGCGCGTTTCCTCAAGGAAGTGTAAAACTGGTGTGATCCGAAGTACAGTGTCGTGAGCAGGGAAATAATTAATTCTTAATTGTTGTGGAGTGCAGTGTTTGTTCGCACGATTTACTTTTTTCATTGGAGGGTGTGTTTGAAAAAGCGGCAAACGATTTTCTTCGAGTATGCACCTAAATTTCGTCTTAGTCAGTATAAACCGCTTGGACTAGTGGCTGTGGAACATACTTTTTGGCTTAGAAGCGTCCCAGCGTTCCGAGTTCGATCCCCGGCAGATCAATGATCTTTTTGTATTTCTTTTCTTGTAATGTTTTTTATTTTGTGTGGATGAATTTTAATTTATTTTAGTTTTGTTTGTAATTAATTCTATTATTTAATTTTTTTTGATGTGTTGGAATTTTTTTATTTTATAAAGATTTAATATTAATTTGAATGTATAATTTTAACATGGTAACACAACGAGACAAATGTATTTTTTTATTATTATAATTTTAGGCAATTTAGTATTTTTCTTATTAATTTATTTTATTTTATTTTGACATTTTGTGAGTGTGCTAAATGTTTTTTTTAATTGACATAATTATTGTAATTTTTATGTAGACTTTACATTTACAATTTTATTTTTTATGCTTTTTTTTTTCATAATTTAGTGTAGACGAATATTTGTTTGAGAATACATGGCTTAAAATTTATCGCCGCCTAAATATTTTGAATTAGACGTTTTTCGTTTGTGTGAACATAGGTAAATTTTAATACCTAATTGGTTAATTTATTTATTTTAATTATTTGACATTTTAATTCTGTATTTCATTTGGTATGTGTAATTCTGGTTAGTTAATTGATTTTATTTCTTGTCAAGTTATTTGTGAGGCTGACTATGTCTGATTTGAATTTATTGTGTATATGCCCCCATTGTCCTGACTCATCTAAACAATCTACCGCTCACGGCCTCAGTGTTCACATAGGACGCATGCACAAAGATGCGCCCCGTGCGGCTTCGCCCCGTCCGGTTTCTCCACGTCCGGTTTCACCCCGTCCGGTTACGCCCCGGCCTCCCGCGGTTTCACCGCGCAACACTCAGTCCGTGTCACAGCCTACAGCACTAACTGCCGGCCTGGTTCTGGGTTTGGGTGACCTGGCCTCTCTCAAGCAGTCTGTGCGGGTACTGCGCCACATACCCAAAGGGGCAAGAAATCTTGCTGCGGGTAGAATGGCCAATATTATAAACAGGTCGGCTGCCCAAAGTTGAAGTCAAGTATGTCCATATTTTTCAGTTTTTGTTTTTTTGCATATTTTGAAAAAGGAACCGAAAACGCATTTTTCTGCATCAAAAATTTTCTTCTAAACCCCTTATTTTTGAAGTTATAGACAAGAAATGTTTTCAGCTTTGTCGAATTTCCCTCAACATCTACGCTAAAACCAAGCATTGGGTCCAGATCCAAGCTGGAAAGCAGTATCTCTAAATGAGATAAGTACTTGAAATTCAAATTGTCTCTGGAGATGCTTGATTTCAGCGTTTGGCTTTGAAACTAACCAGACGTTTATACGTATATTTTAAGATTTTTAAGTAAAAGCGGAAGTCATTTGCGTCCTGCCTGTGTGTCCGTCTGTATGTAACAGCGATTTCTGTTGTAACTGTTTAGCGTACGTTTATGAAATTTCAGATCAAGGTATATATTGTGTGTTGCTACTGAGTTTTGAATATAAATTGCAAAATAACATTTTTTAAGGGGGGGCATCCCATACATGTATCTAAATGTCAAACATTTTTTTTTATCCCACAATGTCGTAACAGATGTGCTTACCATTTTTTTTTATCCAAATGTTAATTTGTAATACATCATATGATAGGTTTTTTAAAATAAGTTTATGGTTTCTTTACCAATAATTTGATTAATGGAATACTTACAGAAATAATAGTCCAGAAAGTCAAAAAAAAAATTGTCTACACCCCTTAATTTTTTATCGGCAGGTCTAAAAAATATGAAAAAATATCAGAAATATGGGACATGATGCAATCTACTCACAACATGATTTTGAACATATTCGATCTAGTTGTTTTAGAGAATTCGACAAAATACGTTTTATAACAAAAGCAAAAAGACGTAACTGCCTCATTTTCCCCTACATTTTAGTACAATGCAACAAACCTAAAATCAAGCATGTCAGACTTGCTTGTTTTTACGTTGACGGTTGTTCCCAAAAAGTGGGTGTGCGACAAAGCTGAAAACATTTCTTATTATTTGTGATTAAACTGAGCAATAAAAATAAAAATCATCAAAAAATTCACATTATAGTGTTAAACGCCATGACAATATATTTGAATTAATTTTGACTTTATTTGTCGATGAAAATGACAAATTACGTTTTTTTGCTCTCCTGTAAAATTTGCAAAAATGGACATACTTGAATTTGACTTTGAGCAGCCGCAGGTGTCTTGACACGAATGGTGCAGCTGAGTGGTTTGCTTTGTTGTCTTTTGCCTATTCTGCATTTAAGACGCCAGATGCTACGGGCCCGGGCAATCTGACAATTAAAGTCAAACGGAATATTGACTCAGCTTGCACCTTCACTTCTGTGGATGATGGTGAGGTACGGGTAGGTACTGGGGTTGTGGGACGATTTTCACTCAAGAAGGCCGTTGAGTGCAAGGTTTTTGAGGGTGACCTTAGAGGGGCAGTGCGTGTGCTGATGTCGGACGACGGCCTAGCGCCTTCAGGCCCGGAGACACTCGCAGTTTTGCAGACCAAGCACCCGGCCCCCTCTCGACATCTGGTATACCCTCAGGAGCCTGACAACTCCATTCCTACGCTATCCGTAAGGCTTGAGGATGTGGCGCAGGCACTTGGCTCCTTCAACAGTAGTTCGGCAGCAGGCTTGGACGGCATCCGGCCTGCTCATTTAAAGGAGCTGACGTCAGGTGCTGCAGGGGATAATGGTCTGCGGCTACTGGAGAGTCTTACAAATTTGTGTAACTTTCTGTTAAGTGGCCAGCTGAATCGGGAGGTTTGCCCTTATGTTTATGGGGCTTCTTTATGTGCCCTGGCGAGAAAAGATGGGGGTATTCGGCCAATTGCCATTGGCAGCACGTTTAGGCGTTTGGTGGCCAAACTGGGGTGCCAAGCTGTAAGGGAGGAGATGGCCTCATACCTCCGTCCGTCGCAGTTGGGTTTCGGTACAAAGTTGGGCTGTGAAGCGGCCATTCACGCGGCGCGGGCTTTTGCAGGAGACCCCAGTAATGCAGAGTGTATAGTAGTTAAGATAGATATTAAGAACGCTTTTAACTCGATTGAGCGGGATGTAGTGTTGTCCGAGGTTAGAGAGAAGGTGCCTTCACTTTTTCCTTTCCTCTTTCAAGTATATGCCTCACCGTCTTTTCTTTTCTACAATGGCTCCCTGATTAGATCACAAGTCGGTGCCCAGCAGGGGGATCCGCTGGACCCGCTTATATTCGGTCTCGGTATTCAGAAGGCGATATCCGAACTGCGATCTCCCCTTAACATATGGTATCTGGACGATGGGACACTGGGGGGTAAGCCAGAGGACGTGAGGCAGGACATAATCACGCTTCTTTCTCGCTTTCAGGAACTGGGACTGGAAGTGAACGCGGGAAAGTGCGAGTTCTACCCTTGCAGCGCCAATTCCCGGTCCTCATTTTCCAGTTTCAGTGGTTTGCTTCCCGGTCTCACGTCGGTCGTCGGTCGGATCGGACTTTTAACCTTCTGGGTTCCCCTATTTTTCCCGAGGCCATCCCTGATGCGTTTGAGGCACGTAAACAGCTTTTGGTGTCGGTGGGGTCGCGGTTGAAGGGCTTGTCGGCGTATGTTGCGCTGGTCTTGTTACGGATGTGCTTCGCTGTTCCCAAGCTCACCTACTTTTTGCGCACCGTTCCAACTTGGCTTCACCCTGAACTCTTGGACTCCTTTGACGATGTGTTAAAGGAGTCTATAGAATCTTTGATGAATGTGTCCCTCAATGCAGACCAGTGGGACCTTGCGTCCTTACCGATCCGGAGTGGTGGTTTGGGTGTCCGCCGATGATGACGTGATGTGAGTCTCCCGGCTTTCTTGGCATCGGCGGGTGGGGTGGAGGGCCTTGTTGCTGATATTTTGAAGTCCAATGGTAACAAGGTTGTTATACCTTTTGCCGCCGATGCCTTGCACATCTGGATGACTCTTAATCCGGGTGAATCCGTTCCTGAGAAGCGGGACATTCAGCGTTTGTGGGACGACGTCGGGGTGAAGCGGGTGTTTGAAGGCCTGTTGGGGACAGCGGTGGGAGTTAGCAAGGCTAGACTTCTTGCAGGGTCGAGATCCGAGTCGGGCGCATGGCTCCACGCGCTTCCCTCTCCTCATTTAGGCACACTCCTGGACAATGATTCTTTGCGGGTGGCGGTTGCTCTTCGCCTGGGCTGCGATATTTGTGTACCCCATTTATGTATCTGCGGCACAATGGTGGAGAGCAACGGTCACCATGCATTGAGTTATTGCCGGAGTGCGGGAAGATTCCCCCGCCATCATGCACTGAACGATATCGTTCGCAGAGCGTTTGTCTCCGCGAATGTGCCGTGTTTGTTGGAGCCCCCAGGCCTAAGTCGGTCGGATGGCAAGAGGCCGGACGGAATGACTCTCGTGCCTTGGCAGAAAGGGAAGTGCCTTCTCTGGGACGCCACATGCGACAGCACTTTCGCTGCATCGCACTTGAGTCGTACCGTAGTATCGGCCGGGGCTGCGGCGGAGTTGGCTGCTCTGAAGAAACGCGACAAATATGCGTGTTTGGTGGGGTACTCTTTTGTTCCTCTGGCGGTGGAGATGACTGGGTGCTGGTGCAGGGAGGCAGGGATATTTTTTAAGGAGCTCGGAGGTCGTTTGCGGGAGTAAGGGCATGATCCCCGCTCCGGATCATTCCTTGTGCAAAGGCTGTCCATCGCAGTTCAACGCGGAAACGCTGCGAGCGTGTTGGGCACTTTTGCGCCGGGAGTGATGCGGGGTGGATTATTTGATTAGGTAGGGTTTTGTATTTAGATTTATAAGTTGACATGCTTTGATTTGATTTCTTTTTAGTTTTATTTTATTGTACTATGTTTTAGTTATATTTTTAGGTTCTTGTGGATCATGTGTTGTTTTAAGTTACTTTTGGATTTGCCTATTATGTATTTTAATTTTGTGACATTTATGTTTTGATAATTAATTTGATTATTTGCGTTATTTCTAAGTTGTAATCATACTAAAATATTATTTATACATATTATTTAAAAATTAAAAAAAAAGAAAATTATACATTAAATTAAATCAAATGAAATCAAATTAAATTAAATTAAATTATAATTTTCATATTCATGCATGTCATGAAATGCTTGATCAGTAAGCCATTTTCTTAATTTTATTTTTGTATAATTCATTTTAACTACAAATACATGTGAACTCAAGGTTTAAGATTTTAAGTTGGTGATAAAACCAAGATCGTGTTCTAAAAGTTCGAAATTATGAAATAAATATAATGCAAGCTTTATTCTTGAAGTGTATTGAAAAAATATTACAAACACTTTAATATATTAAGTATAAATAGCCTCCTAAAAACACCATCTGTTGCGTTCAGCGCAGCATCACCTATTGTTTACGCCTTACCGCTGGTAATATAAAAGTTGCACTACTTAATGCTTAAAAAAACTACTATGTTATGTTTAAGGATTGATAATCACTCAAAACTGATGAAGTAGTGAAAATAATGCAATTTCCTCATCATAATTTCAGCCGGAACCGAAAACGTCCACTGATGGATAGAGGCATCCCTCAAGGATTGCCACAACTAACGGTCACTCATGCCCTCAACCAACGTATTCTCGCCCACTTACGCCGACCAGGTGTTATAACACCGATTTTTTTTTCTTTTTTTTTGGATAATTGTAGTGTTTTATTGAAAATTAATCACTTTATCGTAAAAATCTGGGGGTCACATTTTTTGGTTTCAGGCTTATATGGGTTAACAAGATCGTCAGTCCGTCTAGTCTGGGGCATTCACAAGATGTGTTCTGCAGTTTGTGGTTGCCACTCGAGAACCTTTCTCTTGGCCCAGCCATTCGTTCTGTATGCAATCTCGCCCACTACCATTTAAGGCAGGCAACACTTTGAGATATGTTAACAACCTTGGTTCTCCTGCGGATTTCCGGATTTCCTCGTTCCTGATTCGATCACAAAGGGGAAACTAGAAGCATTGTTCTTTGAGCGACCTTGCTTTCTTACAAGCAAAATAATATATTATATTACAAAATAATATATTATTTTGCATGTATTGCATATGAAAAAAATCTCTACACAAAGTTTGCAGAGTAGATAGCAAAAAAAAAATAACACATACGAGTATATATAGTCAAGGGCTTCAATGAAAACAACAATTATGGTCTCATTTTGGTGTTACAAAATTACCCGTACAGTTAGAGTATGACTATATAACTTTCATAACACAATGGAAACAATCGTGATTTTGTTTTTAGTTAAGCTCTTTATTAGGTTTTACCGGATTTTTTTCTTAATCGTAAATATGATTTATGTATTTCTAATAGTTACAATTTACTGGCAGAATCACTAAAAAATATTACTTAGCTATACTCCGATTTAGAAGGTTACTTGTAATGCCTGAAAGGTGACTGAATAATTCTACAAACATTGAAATAAGTTTGATGTTCTTAGAAATTGCTTGGTAGCCCGCGGGTGTATAATAAAACTGCCTCGACATATCTTATTCTCTCTGAAATTCGTCTCGCTGAAAAAACCCTAATCCAAGATTTACGTCGAATGGAACTGGCTTTCAATTGTTACGTTTTCCTATGACTTAGGCTTCGTTGGCGCTTTGTTACTTAAATCGGGGTTTTAAAAGCGATTCTGTTCTGAATAATCTCCTTGTGGAATAATTTTAATGCGCATTATTTTTGTTGTGCTTACATATGGCATCAAATTACAAAACTTGAAAGGCTTTTAAAGATTAAAAAGTTGAGGGGGTTTATTTTTATGAATGATGTGATTATATAATACATAATTATAAAATACATTGTGCGATGATTTATTAATAAGTATTTACATAGATACAGTAAAAGAATTAAATTAAAAAAAAATCGTTCAATGTCCTCTAAGGGCCATGAAATTGGGAACTTCCAAATTAAAAACGCAGAGCTATCGATCTATACATTTTTAAAAACATGGTTATTGAAGGTTTAATGTAAATAAAGAAAATACATGAGACAATCTTAAACAAATCGACGATCGATTTTAATTCGATTATTTGACTATAAGTTCACTTAAGGGTTGAATTACGTACTAAGGCCCGAGTAGACGATCAACACCAAATAATCACCAAGAAACTTGTAAACTGTAAATATAATTTCAGTCAGTTTAAGCACTGTGAGTACAAACGGCAATCCTCAATGCTCATATACCCGCGTACATATTTACGTAGCAATAAGTGTCACCGGCGCGCGCGATAACCGCCCTAGCGCAGCAGTTAATCCTCCTTAATGAATTTTCATAGACGAATCCGCCTCATGCACACGATCCATTCGGGAGACTGTCAGTGAATAATGAGCTTCAGTATTTCACTAGTCAAACGTAATTTCTCGGAAATCGAAATTGAACACGCAAAGCGATCGAGATGGGTGTTTTTGGGTTATAATTTTAAAGAAAAGTAATCACATATATGCATTAAGCTAAACGTATGTAGAACTTACATAAATCCCTGGCTACTGCTTTTAACCAAGTGATAAAAAAAATACTCGGAATATACGTACTTGGATTAAGCTAAACGTACCTACACATTCAGCTTAATTCGTTCAACTACATTTTTTGGTATTATAACCATTCATGAAAATACCACAAATATTTCACAATGTTACAGTTCTGGTTCAGTTCTACAAATATCAACAAAGCCTTTGGGAAAATAAAATTTTACGTAAAAATCTATATTGTAGTCCTAACCGCTGTAATGGAATTTGCGTGAAGTGCTGAATAATTTTCTAAAGCGCTTAGCATTCATTTGTCAAAGCTAAAAAGCAACATATTCGCATTGCTTTCAAAGAGGCTGATTTATTTGCGTTGGTACACCGTACATTTAATGGCACAGAATTGATATAATGTATGAATGAAAATACAGTCATATACAGTTAATACATTACCTGAAAAACTTTAAGAGCTTTAAGATCAGTGGCAAATGAATTTTCAATCAAATCTATACAAGTGATACAACTGAAATCAATGAAACATCCAAGATTAAACTTGCGGTGGTCAATCGTGTGGGATAGAGATTAGGTGCTCATGATAAATCCATGATATATTATTATTTTGACAAGATGAATAACTATTTATAAGCCTATGTGAAAACTAGATTTGACATTCACTAGTTTTGACGATGCAAAAAGTGTTTTCACTAATTATTTACTTACAACTAGGTGTCACGATAGCATCAAAACGGCATATATAATTTTTGAGGGTTTGATTCAATGCAAATGTTTTTGCGAAAACTAGTTTTAAGTGAAGAAATGCACTTAGTATTACTTTTCAGTAAAGTAATGTGCTCTCGGCAACCAATATGAATGTGTAATATATATATAGACCGAGTGAAGACATGTTACTGTCAGCTTGGGCATCTCAAAGGCTTTGATTAAAAGAAATCGCCTTATACCAATCCTGGATGCGGATCCTGGACACAGTTCGGGACATTTATTTTCAAGTAAGTACCTAATTTCTATTCAGAATTTCTTCCGGATCTCCGTTTCCGAATAGTCTGCCTTGTTGATGTTTACCATTGCATTGCGTTTTTCGGGACCCATTTTGTCGCCAGGCATAACTGAAGCCACATTCACACTACTATAAACTCGTAATATCATACAGTGGCAATTATAAAAGTAAAAACGCATGAAACCTTCGGCAGACTGACTCACTCTCACGACACAACTATGACATAAAAGAATATATTAACAGTTGAAAGGTGTGTCTATGTATGTTATATTTTCTCAAACTTGGTACGGAATGTTGATGTTACTTACTTTAAATTAAACCCGGAAATACTATGTATCCGGTGTCATGTGCTAAGATGATATGTAGGTAAATAGATTTCATGTATTTATTTCACACCTAGGACTGCAATTTGCAAACAAACTGCCTTTGTTTTGAAACGTCAAATTGTGACTGAGGTCTTGACATTCAGCCACTGAAAAAAAAAACCTTACAACTAATGTCTATACCACCAGGTAAAAGGATACCTCAAACAGATAAAAAAAAGAGTTAGGCGCGAATGTATTTTCTTAATGTTTTAAGATACTGTACTATTGGTTTATTACAAATTAAATAGTATGGTTCGGCGAAATTAGTTCGTTTATTTCATAGCAAATTTGAGAAAAGCACTATACAAATCTCGGCGAGAAACAGGGTTACAGGCCGCGTATCCCTATCTGGCCTCAGTTCCTTCGGCCAGAAATATCTACTTGGCCGGTAACCCTTCGTTTCCCGTCCTCTATAGTATTGTACTATTATAAGTTGTAAATGCAATTAGCTTTATTAAATACAAAGAGAAAGGCATCAACCAGTATACGATTCGATCGTAATGTATGCTATATTTTATTTTATTATAAAGGAGAGCTAGTTAATGATATCGTTCATACATATATTATGCCAAGTGAGAATCAGTGTTCAGTTTAATTTGCAGCTCTAAATCATGTTCACTCTAATTTCAATTGGAGCGTGTAGAATCAAAACAATGTAATGAACGTGCGTTAAAAGGATTTTATACCCTGTATGGTTGATATAAAGTTCTCTCGACTAAGCAAGTTTAATGCGTGTAGTAAACGTTTGATTTGGAGTTGGATATTATTACGCTAATAAATTTCGTTCTACACCACTGAGCTGTCGTCCATTATTTTAGAGTTCCGTGAGGAAAAACAGAACGCACAGGATGATCCCAGACTTTGTTATTCTGTCTCTCAGTATTTTTAAAAGAACGAGACGATTAATATATTTGGATACTGCGAAAATATGTAATTTCTATTTATTTATAAAATTACTCATCTTCTAATTGCATGTGCACATAGGCATGTGCACATGCAATTAGAAGATGAGTAATTTTTACACAATTTCATATAATAGTTTATGTACAGGTATGAAACATTATGGGATACTTTCAATTGACCTACCAGTTGACCAGTTTTATGAAATAAATAAGTAAAGAGCACAGACCAGTGATGAGTTTATGTGAAAACCACGACTTGTTATTTTTACTCATGGTTATTTTGAAAGGGTATGAATAAGAAATGCCTTACGCATACCGCCCGGGTGCGGGAGGGGACCCGAGCGGTTATGTGGGACTCCCGTTTGGCTAATGAGGCCTACGGTATACCCATTAAAAAAACCCCCATATGCCACCTCGTCGCCTTTTTGGCGGGGTTACGAGAACGCTCTCGCTTACATTCGCAACCCCGCCGGCGGCAGCTGCTTGCCGGCAGCTCCTTCGCGGGTGTCCGAAGACCTTCAACGCTGGGCGCGCCAGATGGTTGGGCGATGGGCGCGCCTTCCTCCTCGGTCTCCATGATGCATTGTGGCGGACCCTCCCGAGACTGCCACAAGGAGACCGTAGGTGCCGGAAGATTTCCCGGTACCCGGCGGCATGTCAGGTCTGTGGTTATGCCGCCGACCACACTTCGGCTGCAGAGGATAGGGCGAGTGGCAACGACAACACCGACACCCCTCTTCCTCTGGGGTCCACCTCCACGCGTCCTAAGCGGGCTCGGTGAGCCCACTTGGAGCGTCCTCCTCGGGCCAGCCGGCAGCCCAAAAGTGGCCGGCCCCGGGTGCCTCTTCGCTTCACCGTGGGTGACCAGTCCACGGTTACTGAGCCCCTCCACCACGACCAGGTGGGCACCCCACGGGGGAGGAGGGTATGAATAATACCTATTATAAGCCGAAATTTAAGTAGGTACCTAATACTGTTACTGGGTTCCATAGCAATATACATAAGTAAGGTAGATGCACATATATTCCTTTGGAAATATTATTATTTTAAAAACATAATGTATACTACCTATTACGTTACCATCTCTCTTAATATCTGTATTTCAATTTCAAACATGTACTACTGATATTGACAATCTACCTACATAGCACCCGGGCTATACAAATATGACCGACCACTACCAATGCACAGAGTGCAGTCGGCCTTAATAATCAGTTTAGTTTCTTCTCAATTAGTGCGGGTATCTCCATTGTTTGAACGCCGAGACTCTACTAGTAGCATTCGACCCGACATGCTCTCTGCCAAATGGTATTATACATTTGCATTTGCCAACGGCATTTCTTAGTACTTTCATAATTAAACTGTCATCAAAAACTGTTTCTGCCTAATTAGAACAGCATGACCTACATAGAAAATTAGAGAGACACACATTGCTACGAAAAAGCTATCTTTAGTAGATAGTACAATTTTATATCGTGTCAATCTCAAAAATAAAGCTTGCTGTGCCAAAAATCTTTCCAAGAGAGCTCCGTGACGTCCAGAGTCAAACATACATTTTTACCTTTCAACCTGCAGTTTAAAAATAAACAGAGCTGGGAACATTAACGCTCCGAGTTAGTTTCTAGGTCACAGGCATAGTGTGTCAACAATAGGGGAGATGTCTGGAGATTATGAAGGCTAACTCTGCGCTACGTCCTTATTCAAAGGCATCATTGTTGCAAAAAGACATGAAATTGACAATAACTATTATATTTTTCAGTGTTTAGGTAACGTATATGGAAAAAGAACAAGATATTTGCACAAGATTTTGATATTGTCTGCCACAAATTTCTGGAAACGTGACGCCTCCAGCAACGGGTCCGAAAATAAAATAATAAGATATTTCTTCTCCTTCTGGTTCCTCTTCTTACGAAGGTTGGACAACATAATGGCTATTTTAACTTTTTTGACTGCATTGCGGAACAATCCACGAGTCCTAGAAGTGTACCATTCACGAAGATCTATCAACCAAGAATGCCTTCTTCGACCGGCGCTAATACCGCGAATCTTCCCTTGAAGTATTAGCCGGAGAATCTCGTACTTGAGACCCCCCATGATATGCCCAAAATACCGAAGTGTTTTTCTTGATGTTGTTAATTAATTATAACTTCTTGTCCATTGACTCCAGTACTCCGGCATATGCTATTCGGTTGGTCCAAGATATTTTATGCATTCTGCGGTAGACCCACATTTCGAAAACCTCCAGTTTTTTCATATTGGCCTATGTTACTATCCATGTCTCCGCTCCGTACAGGAGAACAGACCATAGGTAGCAAAGAACAATATTCATTCAAAGTTATAGCTGCATCGATTTGCTTGTAAGGACTTTATTCATCTTAAAAAAAGCTTCGCGAGCCATCTCAATCCGCACTTTTATTTTCGCCAGCTCCCCAAATATTTGAATCTGGATACTTGCTTAATCTCCGCCCGTACAAATGCAGCTTGTAGTTGGTATTAAACTTCTTATTCTTCTAGCTGATAATCATGAATTTGGTTTTTTTGGTGGCGCTAAATTCATTCGAAGTCCGTACTCGTAACTACCGATGTAGACTTTTTCAAGGAGAGCCTGAAGTTCGCTATTTATTTCTGATACTAGTGTTGAACTAAGTAACGTCAGCGTAACAAATGTTATTTAACATTTTTTCATTGATTTGGACTCCAATATCAACTCCTCCAAGCTTTAACAAATAGCAGTGTCAACACGCAGCCCTGCCTTACGCCTCGACATATTGCCACGCGCTTTTGGGCAGTTCTCCGCTAACCCTCACGCTCGCTGAAAACTGACAACTGAACACTGAAATAATTTAAAATTGTGAGAAATTCTAAGGTTTAATTTAATTTAATTATAGCCCCCTAGATAACAGTATCAATTCAGAACTCTATTCCAAATTTCAAATCGATAGTTTCAGTTGATCTCGAGATATTTAACAATTTGACAGACGTCTGGGCAGAGTTCTTTTGTACCTTTTTGGTACGGAAACCTAACTAGGGGTAATATAATGAGATAGTAGTGTTAATATCTAGATTGAAAATATTAACTAGCGCGCTTTATTTACTTTTACATCACTGCTGTACGTGTTTCCGGTATTTATACTACAGGTTCTCCTGAATCGTCTCAAAATCAGCCAAAATCTATAAAATTATGTTACTTTCTAACAAAGACAAATGCCCAAATGACGAAAATAATAATCAACGAAACTTTAGCTTAGAGAGAATTTTACGATTGTTACCATAAGTATTAGTATCGCTACTATCGCTGATGAAAACGTGCTACATCGGAAATGATGTGTAAGCTAAGGATTCATTAAATTAGCCTCAAGGCCCATATTTCTGTATATTGGGTTACAAATTGATTTACGAACAGGAAACGAAGGCCCGCGCGTGTCTGTCGCCACGCACGCTCGTAACGTGACCTGAATGAACTGGATTGAAAACGGAAAAATATTTATTACGTTTAATTTTTGTTTGTACTTCAGCATTTCAATCTGTCAATTAAATGACTGACATTGATAATATAGTACATTTATTTAGATATTTAATATTATTGTCAAGTGCGGAATAGTACCTAATATTTGGTTTTTTATTCACCGGTCAAGCTTTAGGGGGTTTGTTCTGAGGTTAGGACAATCTTTGTTTTAACACGAATTGCACCCATACAAACATAGCGTAGCAATCCTTGAAGCATTATTTTTTTGATGAAAAAAATGGTTTGAATTGAAACCGCAGAATACATATTAGTACAATTGAACCGTGAAAAACCGTCCAAGAGCATGTCGGGCCATGCTCAGTGTAGAGTCCCGTTGGTCAAAAACGGATGGACCTCATGGACCAATTATGTTCAAAGGGAATACCACATTTTTTCAATAAAATGATTAAACGAACCAACAATTCTGATTTTTTGCAAGTAGCACAATCCTTATTGTGTTGTTTTTAATTCATCTGATTTTAAATAACCCTAAGTTTATATACATTTTATAATAATCAATAATCGAAAGTCGAAAGACCTTACCCATAGACAACACACCTATTAAATATGAAATATCTAATTACAATTGTTCTGGGATTCGAACTATCAACCTGCTCGTCAAAAAAACATGTTGTATGTCTATATTTTAATTTATTACAATTCTACAGCGGTAAATAAACAAATCGCTTAAGGAAAACTGTTCCCGTAAACAAAATGACACAAATCCAAACTTGAACAAATGAGCACTTTGGGTGCCAGAGCCGCAATAAAATGTAAATAGCAAAGGAAGTGTTAAAAGGAGCGAAAGTTTAGCTCACGCGAACTTAGCACTCGGCCCAACCGCTGAGTTGCGCGCGGGTAAACGACAAGTCATTGCGGTGATATTAAACGGGATAAGTACGAGTAGGCGCCGCAGCCTCCTTTGAGAATCGCCTTTGCGGCTTTTAACTTAATAATTTCAGTCTTACATATTGATAAACAGTTAGAGGACATTTTGCAGTAATTTAACTAATCTTATATACGGTTATGCTACGTACCTATTTATTAGCCACGTGCTAATAAGTAGGTATTACTTCATTGGCAAATCGTCTTGGTTTGAATGGCCCAATATTTATTATTATTTTTAGTGAACTACTTAAACAATGATATATAAAGTAGAAACAATATTGTGCGGCACTGATGATCGTGAAGAAAAACGTGTGAAAAGAAATTGTTGTGTTTAGTAATAATATTGTGCAGAGTCACGACTAGGTAGAGAGAAGATTGTGTGTAAAATATTAATTGTGTGAACAATGTATGACTGTGAAGAAAAACGCGTGTGATAAACTTCAGCTGCGTGGAATTAATTTTGTTTAGAATCGCGACTAAGAACAATAATGGCATAAACGAAACGTCGTATAATCCAATTTAAATTATTGAGCGTCCAATATTTCGACACTCCCGTTTTAAGTTGTACTAATAATCTAAATGACCACGTTACCGTGAAAAAAAAATCGATGCAGTTATATTTAATAGTGTATTTTTTTTGTCGTATACTTATTATTGCCAACTTATCTAATTTCAGTGTTTATACAAGAAACGATAGTTCTTCCGTCACTTCTAAACTATTTTCATCACTTTTTTACTAACAAAATCATATTTTTTATAGCCCCTGAAGTGTTGTTATTCGAACCGAGCCCCAAATGATTTGGAAGAAGAAATCCGCCACAAATGGCTGGAGCCTAGGGAGAAATAAATGTATAGGTATTCAATCGTGGTGAGAATTTATAACGTGCGAAATGTTGCTTTCGACAATTTAATATTGTATGCAACATAAACATGGACATTTTCTGTATAATTATGTACTGATACTAGTTTAAATTATTATTACTTAATTATACTGACCAAAAGTTAACAAACTATAAAGTATACATTTATCTAGGTACTAATTAAATGCGTGAATGATGCTAATCGATTAAATTTCTATCGATATTCAGGACCTATGATATGCTGTAGGAAATATTATATTAAATTTCATGTGGCTATGTATTTTTGGTCGGGCTGTGCAGATTCTAAATTCATATAGACATATAAAAGTCCACAGGTTGAAAACAAAGTTATTTGTTTGTTTTTGTTTTAATTTTCATCGTGCTTTGTTTTGCTGTTGACTACTGGAAAAAACAGCTCTGAAATTACGCCTTCGAGCTGTGGCAAACGCACTCTTTTGTTTTTCAAAAGACAAAAATGGAGAATCGCGTAGAATGTGTTTTTAAGATAAATATAGTGTTAAGTAATCTTAAGAAAATGCAGATATTTTACTTTTCATTCGAGTTTAGTTTGTATTTGCCGTGTGGTGACGGCAGCAAGAATACATTTGTCACCACCTCAACTCTTCCCGTGGGTGTCGTAAGAATCAACTAAGGGATTAAACGGATCATTTGTTGATAGAAGATTGATGATGGGCAGCAGCGTCATCATAGTGGACACACTACTGCGATCGCCAATCCGCTTGCCCAGCGTGGCGATTATGGGCATTTGTCTCCTAATGCGTACATACGCATAGTTAATAGGAGATGCCTACGTCCAGTAGTGGACTGAGATAGGCTGATGATGTTGTTTTATTATGAGACACGTTTTGAATTATTAATTGTATTTTTTTTACCATTACACAGAAGAGATAAGACAAGTCCTTATTGAGATATTTTACACTTTATTAACTGCAAATAGTCGTCATAAGTCACGATCTGACATTGGTACCTCAGTCGAAAAGATAATTATCAAACCTGCAAATGCTGGGAGGGCTGTGAGAAGGATTGCAAGCTCACTCTGGAGAAAAATGCTGGAGGCTGTTTAAAAAAAAAGATGAAGAAAGAAGAGGTGTTTGCCCATAAGTGAGCGGATAATTGCTAATGAAAAAAGAACAAGAATAAACATACATCCTTTATTGAAATAAACATGCACAGAATCAAAGGTGTTGTTACTTACCCTATATGCAGTATAGGTACGAATTATGCATGCTATTATTCATGCATAATATATCTAGAGTAGAAGCTCAATTTCTCTTTTATATGGCGTAAGTCAAAATATGGCCTGATTTAGCGGTCCCAGCGGAGGACCGCGGGCGGACTCCAGATGCCTTGTCGTCGAATTTGGAGCAACTACTATCTCACTATCTCATTTTATTAAATTTTTTGGGCAAATTCATAATAAAATATTATGTGATTGAACGAATAATGTACTTTCGTTTCATTTGTTCGTATGTGAGTGCAATCTTTTAAATACGTAATGAATAATCAGTGTCTAATGCAAAGTTTGTTGTTAGTTTTACGTGTTCTTAATTTGATTAAGTTCCATTTAAATATTTTGTGTGTTGAATAAATTGACTGGTTATTATTGAATGCAATGGAAACATTATGTTTTCAACATTATTTTACACGTTAGATGGAGTTGTCAATTTGATTTAGTTTAATGATTGTAATAAATAATAATAAAACCTCACAAACACACAGTATACTTGGAACATAATATCATTTGTGTGAATCATCAATCTAACAATGAATACTAAAGAGATAAGTTTAACTACAAAGAAAAACCTTCTAGAAAATTCATAATACTTTTATTATAAAGGCTTGTGTTACTTAGTATATAATGTGTGTAGTTAAGTTTATGCGTCCTTGCACGCGATTTCGGGCCTCGCTTGGCACTTCGGCAGGAGTGCGTGTATGGGAAAGAGGGCGCGGGAGCGAAGTGATTTTTCACGTAGGTATATTGTTATAATGAATACACTCACGCGACGTTCATTGTACTCGCTTGGCTTTTAAACAAGCACCCAATTATATTTAATGTTAATATGATACAAATACATGTATTATCGACGAATTAGTGAACTTAAAATATATCCAGATATTTCCTTTCGAGGCTTTCCTAGAACTTGTGGTTACAGGTTATCTAGCCATCTTCATCATCATCATGAGCCCATAGTCGTTCACTGCTGGACATAGGCCTTCTCCAATTCGCCCCACCATAATCGGTCCTCAGCTCTCCGCATCCAACCACTTCCCGCCACTTTCTTTAGATAGTCAGTCCATCTGGCGGGAGGGCGGCCCACTGGGCGAGTCGTTCTCGGTATCTGGCCATGAATTAATAACTTATCCCTTTATAGGGCACCGGTCTCAAAAGCGACCACCCTATAGCACTATCTTTTTGTATTTTTTTAGTACAGAATTTTTCGTACTATTCATATAATGGCGTTGAGGCTTGAACCCACGATTTTTTAGAGTCTTGTCCGTTAAAAGGTTATACACTCAATTAATATAATTATAAAATAATGAGCTGAATTAAGGGTGTACCTTAATGTACTTATATTTGGTGTATTATAAACAGAGTAAAAATAAACGGGTACATTAGTAGATTAAATATTCATTCAATTATGATTATTACGGTCTTGTAAAACATATTGCCCTTTCACCGGCGAAAACGGCAACGACGTGCGCAAATAATAAATTAGAATATTTAAGCCTTAATTTGCAGGTGGAGTGAAAATAAACGAAATTAGCTTTACTGTTAACTTCACGTTGATTCGGCTACGAGTCGGAGAGAGACGGAGTAATACATAGGAGGTGAAAAGAAAATTCTACTAGCAGCACACTAATTGGGTGCTAAAGTAAATATTTAAAAAGGCAGGCGGAAACGTGGGGTTTTTAACTTTTCAATTACGTCAATTAAGACTGCCGAGCGCAGCTGCGGACAGATTTATTAGAAATAGCGTGTTTTAATTTTATTTTTCCTTCTCACCAAGGACTTACAAAGGACGACATTATGGTTACGCGCTTTTACTTAAGAAAACAAAATGTAGGAAGTTTTTATCCCAAATTATTTAACCATTGAATACTTTTACACGCTGATTTGTAGGTTGAGATGGTTGGTAAGCTTTAATGTAGGTATTCATTTACCACTTGGATAAGTACATTGAATGATATTATTATAATATCAAAAACACATTTATAAATCCCGACGGTATATATATAGAGGGTATGTAAAATTTACTATTTCCTAATTGAATTGCGTTCTAATTGCGCCTAATTGAATCTTGAAGTAAAGTATATACATGATTTTTAGTGTCATACTACAAGATCTCGCCCCGGTGTTGTCAGCGTAACAAAATAAAGAAAACAGTACAAGCACGACCTCCAATCCCACGGGCCTTCACTAACCGAACAGGCTCTACAGACATTGGGTACGTAGGGGAAATACGCAATGAAACGGACGCGTTATGGAACGGACACTATTAATCTCTTTAAAAAATCTGAACGAACATATTCTTATCAAATACACAGGTATTTTATCAATCGAAGGATCCACGGAAAGAACATGTCTAGTCAATTCAAATTACAGAAGGAAAAACCACCTTACTTTTACAGAATGAGAAATTATAGTCATTTAATTATAATAATTAATTACCTACACACATTTCAATCACTTATTCAAATTACACTGATTAAACGAGTAAACGACTAAAATGTATTAAACAGATACGGCTGTCAAACATTCACGTCAAATCGAAAAATCCATTATGACCATTATATAACACTGATCCCACTCCACTTGAAATAGTTACTTGAATATTAATTGTGATTAAAATAAAGACTTTGCAAAATGTCATTTAAAGTACTATTATGTGTCATAAATTAATGACATTAGATTCTTTATTTTTCAAACTAGGATATTGTTTGTATGTATCCTAAAGAAAGTACAATGTTTTTGGAGAGTACGAGTAATAGACAGAAATAGCATTTTCACATTTTTTACTTTTTCTGTCAACGATTGCCACGGAAAGTGCACGTTGATAACGGTCACTGCTGATGAACATAAATAGATAATGCACCATAATATATGGTCACGCGTCCGTTTCATTGCGTATTCCCCCTGCCTACTAACTCTACTCTCCCTATATTGCAGTGCTCGTGAAGACTTAAATGTCCTGTTTGATATGGCCCACTGCACACTTTTTTATTTTCGATAGGCTAAACTGTGACAAATGGTTTCCGGAAACTGCTGAAAAACTAGCACTCGACTACTGCAGCCAGTGGTAATGATAATATTGAAAAACATTGTTGTTTTTTCGACGGCAGAGAGCCAAATTGATTTACATTTACATACAAAACGTTTTACCGCGATTACTTTGTTTCGGAACGTTTATTACTTCACCAATGGGTCGTGAAAGTATCGCTTTCGGAATCATCTTTTGGCGGAGTTTTATGCAATTTTATTTATCGTTGTAGGCATGAACGTGATTTACGCAAGTTTATGAAAGCGCTTCATAAATGTACAATGTATTTGTACATGTTTGATGAATTCAGTCTGCCTCCGTAGCCTAATCGGTAGTGACCCTACCTACGAAGCTGGACGTTCCGGGTTCGATTCCCTGCGAGGGCATTATTTGTGTATTTATTTATCACAAATATTTGTTCCTTGGTCATGGCTATGTATTTAAGTATCTGTGTGTATCTATTTATTATATATGTTGTCGTCTGGTACCCACATCACAAGCCTTAATTAAGCTTACCGTGGGACTAGGCCGATTTGTGTAAAATGTCCCAGATAGTTATTATATTATTATTTATTCTTTAATTCATCTTA
The DNA here is from genome assembly GCA_025490895.1 of Thaumatotibia leucotreta. Classification (NCBI taxonomy): domain Eukaryota; kingdom Metazoa; phylum Arthropoda; class Insecta; order Lepidoptera; family Tortricidae; genus Thaumatotibia; species Thaumatotibia leucotreta. Next base: position 40,337 of record JALPQI010002999.1, read on the forward strand.
TATTTTGATAGAATAATATATGTAGGTATAAAACTTAAATCAATTGTGGTGATGTAAATGAACTCAATAATGAAACGATGTATACCGTTCCTCAGTAGAAAACAAAGAAGTAAACAAATCTAAAACAAACTGCATTATTTCATAATCTCGCACTTTTGAAAACACAATCTTGGTTTTACCACCAACTTAAAACCTGAATGTTTCATTAGAAGAGTACCGCTTGATGATCTAGGACTTAAATGAATTAAGGTGAATGATAAATATGTCTGTCTTGCACTCAAGCCCGTAGTTCTAGGTTGCCATGTTACGTGTTGGGTATGGACATGGTGCGGTTTCGGAATCCGCTTAAACATGGGAAAGGTAAATTTAATCGTATTAATTACGAGAAGGCATGGTCAAATATTACATAGCTTTTCACCTAAAAAAAATCTTTTGAAAAATCAAATAGTTACAAAACTATCGTAGGTAGGTACATAAAACTACTTTTTCAGTTGTGTCAGTTATATAATATGAATTATGATTGAGAGCGTCTAATGACGATTTTTCAAAAGGGCCCAAAACGAATTGAGCATTTATGAGGAAGATATGTCGTATCGTTTTAGTTGTTTATTCTATTGCAATGGTGTTTATATTATTTGTTTTATTTTTGTGAGGTCTACTTGATAATTAGTTACTGAATGCGACTACAGTTATTGTTTAGGAAATGGCTGGCGCTTAGGCAAAATATAAAACCTTATCTCCATATATAAAAAATCATTAGGAGCGGATTTCGTAATTTAACGTCACAAATTGATATCGAATGGAGTCAATATAATGCAGATAGCTCTTACAGTGTTGACATTTATAAAAATAAGGTGACCACATCAGGAAGAACATATTTTGTAAAAAAAGTAACTTAACCTAATCCACTTTTTCACTATACTTTATTTGGTAATAATATGCTTGCATTTCACTGCAATCATGGTACCTTGTTTAATTAGGCACAAAAGGAATAATAATTTGTACATAAACATTTGGTGATCGTTTTTTAAATTTGATCTTTGAATAAAATTAAATGTGCGGTTCTTGCTAAAACACCTAGTACTGTAGGTAATGGTCGATTTTTTATATATTTTAGTGCTCAAAATGTATTTTTGGTAAGAGAGCTTAGGATCCCAAAGTATTTTTAGGTGGTCATTATTGTTCCCATCTGAATTTGAAATTGATTTATGGGAAATCAGTGAACTACATCGTATTCCATGGATATTTTAGCTACGTTATTGTTAAATTATTAATTTGAATATTCCTATCTGTTTAACCCGCCTGCTGGAAAATTATTTCAGAGAACTCATTTACATAATTCATACCGTCAATAAAATTCCCCTTTGAATATAAATAAATTTAAGTAATTATTATCTACAATAATAAACATTCAGCTAGTAAAATAACATTTTATTTGTTTGGCCTAAGTTTATAATGTAAGCCAGTGGTGGATTATACCCAATATAGGAAAAATAGCAATCATTTCGATGGACTTAGTCTGTTATTTCTTATTTAGATATTTTTTTATGAAAAAAAAGACATTTGATAAAATTAAATTCATCTACCTATGCATGGTAGTGTTCCAAATTTATTAAAAGGACAGTATTGTAAAAGACCAATGCCCTTTTTGAGACAATTTTACAATTTCAACAGGTTCGATAATATTTATGATGCATTACAGTCGTTCGTTTTCTTTACATTTACAAAGAAAAAGCGGGGGTTTAATTAAAATGAAATGTTGGATAAAGTAAAAATTCGCTACTTGATCGCCATATTAGATTATTATGGAAATTGTTAATGTGATCATCTTAAGTATAAATACCGGAGTTCATAGGAAGTCCGTTATTATCCTAATTTGCTCAATCATTAGCGCGGAGTTCTTTCATGCCGATGGTAATTTGTGGACTGCCGGCACGCAATCAACGCGTTCTATTTATTATTTTATAAGTGTTGTAATAAAGTACACCTATAACAAAAAGGGCAATATTCGAGTTGGACAATGGTACAAATGGCAGTTTGTTGTTCGTCGTCGAAAGGTCACGAGGCGGCCGTCACTCGGTCGCGGATTGCCGGTGAGGCTTTGAAGCCAACGGGTAGGAAGTAATATTCAGAGTATTCAGACAAATTTATTGCTGTTTTTGAATTATCAGTCATTCAATCCGACCCGAAACCTTTGTTCATGTTTAATTAAAATGGCTGGTAGTCGTGTTTAGGTACCGTTATTTGATAAAATCTTACAATAATAAATCATTCGACGATCTTATAAAAATCGACATGGTTCTAAAATAAGCTCAATTCATTAATGCTCGTGTCACATATATAGGTTATTAAGTGATGATATATACAGACAATTATAGATCCTACTTACCTACTTATATAAGTACATCATCATCAGCCTATGATAGTCCACTGCTGGACGTAGGCCTCTCCGACTAACTTTGCGTATAGACGCATTAGGAGGTAAATGCCCATAATCGCCACGCTGGGAAAGCGGATTGGCGATCGCAGTAATGTGTCCACTATGATGACGCCGCTGCCCATCATCAATCTTTTATCAAATAGTGGTCAGTGACACCTCAATCCCTTAGTCGACTCTTACGACACCCGCAGGAGGAGTTGGGGTGGTGACAAATGTATTCTTACTGCCGTCACCACACGGCCATATAAGTACATGAAATAAATTAATTAAAAACAACCGGATGCGGCGCCGTACCTACATATAAAATTGCAACTTCGATTATTAGAACTCCAGAATGAATCTTATATGATTTAACATAATAAGTATTTATCAGAATTTGTTCTGAATCATTCATGTTCATTTCGATAAATATAATGTGCAATTACTTTTTCACTATAACAAGTCTGTTCAACTTACTATTGAACTATTGCTTTTCATTGGAAGCACTACCTGTGAAAAGCAAGTTTGATTAGAACTGCGATTTCCACAGAAACGAACTGCTAGCAGTAAAGTTAGGTTAGGTTAGACGAAGTCATAATAATGAGTTTATTTATCTGACGAATTATGAGGAAAGTAAATTGGCATTTAGATAATAATAGATGTATTGATCAATAAATGATGAATTACATTATAATGAGTAAAATAACAGCAACACGCATTCGCATGTGCCTCTACAGGAGCTGTACTTCAGGTTACGGTAACCGCTTTTAGACAACGATTTGATTGCCCATCGACATTTCAAGAGCATTTGATGTACAAATAATAGTACATTACTACCGAGGCCGGGAAGTGACCGGTTGCCGGCCGAATACATGTAGACATGTAGGATAGTATTCGGACGGCAACCCGTCGCTTCATGGCCGAGGTATGTATAATGCTTTTCTCAAACATGCAATGAAATGAAACAAAAAATGTATCTTCCTTCTAAGAAATTGTAAGTCAACTACATAACTAAGTCTTTGAAACACAACAAAAGTCAAATTCGACACCGACACCTCATTTTTTTTTAAGACTGACCTGTTTGAAAGTTGCAAATTTTTACTTTTAAAAAGCGGTATTAGACGACGCGGTCGGTTGGGTCCAATTAATCGCATGCGATAATCGGGGCCGACGGATCGCGCCGTATAATACTGCTTTTTAAATAATATTTAGAGTAGTTATTGTACATTTAAATTTAAATTATATAATTTAAATACCTAATTATAACTGCAAAAAATTGTCAATCATTTTTTTTTATACTAATATTACTTACAGATAATTATTGGCTGAAAGCTATGACGCCAGGGTCGCGTTTTATAAAGTTACAATTTACAATTTCGCTGTTTGCCTCTCTAACGCACGCACATATTGGCTAGAAAGAGAGGCAAACAGCGAAATTGTAAATTGTAACTTTATAAAACGTGACCCAGGTCACAACCCTATGTCAAATGAGAATTAAAAAAGTGGCACTTGCCGGCCTAGGCCGGCAACGAGGTACTTCCCGGCCACTTTTTAGGCACGTAACTACAAAATTTCATTGCATGTTTGAGAAAAATTATATTATTTCAGGTTATTATTTCTTTTTCCAGGTACTCCGTTTTGAGGCGATGTTTTCTCGCCATGGGCCGCGGTGGTAGTGCAATGGAGGTTGGTGGAAATTATTATAACTACTATGTACAATTTCCTGTCACTCAATTAGCTCTATTGAAATTAACTTAATAAATTGCCTCTGAGCGTTATTTAGTTTGAAATTCGTAGGTATTATATATGCGCTTAATTTGCGGTAAGTGCACATTACGTTTTAGCATTTGCTAGAGATAAATGATAATTTGATTTTGGAATATCAGGATATTTTAATAAATAAGTAATGAATGCTAGTATTAATGATAATATAATTATATCATAAATAAATCATTATAAAACAATTTTAGAATTATAACTAACGTGAGACTCAAACATATTAAAATATTATCGAACCGGTCTTTGGCCGAGGGTGCTCCGGACGAGGACCCTCTTAGTGGGTCGAAACATATCGAGCAAACATCGACTTAAATACGTGAGTAACCGGGTTCGGTAATATTTTAATACATTATAAAACAATATTCGATCAGTCAGGAGAAAGAATAATCGTTTAACAATAATTTACAATCAAGCCCAAATAACGGCACAGAAAATGATAAAAGTAAACAAAGCTTTTAGTTTTGCAACTTTGAAAGCTTCAACTTGATATAAAAACTCTCAAAGTGTCCGTTATGAAATTTTTCGCTATCATTTTGTTTTGAAAAGAAGTGGACAGTGCTAGAGTTTGAGACTTGGAGTGTTGTCTGCCGTAGTTGTTAAAAATTCGCTTGGGTCCAAGCTCAGCTTTTGGGCGAGTCATTCAATTACCATAATGAGGTCACATTACAGAGAGAGTGATTTAGGTGGAGTTCAATTATTTATGCCGAATAGAAATTTGGGACAGAAATTTTACCTTTTCACGGGGGTACTACCTACTTAATTTGAGATTAGGTTTATATTTAATTGATGAAATCGATATAAAAGATATAAATATATTTAATTGGTAATTTTATAACAATATTTTACTGATTGTATCCCTATAAATTAAGAGAATAGCTCATAAAAATTGAATAGAGGCACCTATAGCCTTTTTAACAGAGTAACATGCCTGATTCCAACAGGATTAGAGAGAAAGTTATGTGGCTCTGATAAATAAATTGTTTTGGTAAGCTTTATTTAGTAGGTACGCTACTACAGTAATCTTAGTTATTAAGGGAGCCGAATTTTTATGAGGAAATTGTTTTGTTGCTATTATGCTCACTGCAGGGTTCCGTAATTACTCAAAAAAGGGCTGAACCGATTATGTTCGAAATAGTCTCATTTTAAAGTATTCTGTAAGTTCACTATTCATGTTTTATATCGCCCATATCGTCAATCCGCTTGCCCAGCGTGGTGATTATGGGCATTTGCCTCCTAATGCGTCTATTCACAAATTTATTCATGTTTTTTGTAATATTGTTTGATCAAAAGTTAGAGGTCACAATTTTTTTTCTTTTGGAGCGGTTACCAAAAATATTTACTTTAGAAATACTTTATTTTGGATCCCTTATTCTTTTTCAAATACCTATTAAACTATCGTTTATAATGTATCCCCAACACTATAGGATTACACCAAAACAAAAAAAAAATCATATCCACTTTACGTGTAAGGAGGTACCCGAAAAAATATTTTTGTAGTTGAAATGACTACAAACTACGAAAATGTATAATCTAGACAAATATACTACGATAATGTATAGTCTAAGCAAATATTGTGAGAGTTTATTTGTAATTACGTTGGTACCTCATTGTAAATTAATAGATGGCCCCCATGATACAATTATTATTATTTGTTTATTATTTCAACGCTACGCTATACTCTTTATGTTCGCACCACAATGTAGAAAAATTGTTTCACTGTGTCCCTTATCTCAGTTCAGTTCAGTTTTATAACGCGAGTCAGAGTACAGATAGCGCTTCGTTTCACTCAGACACGTTATTTGACAGTGATTTTCTTTTGGCATGCTTTTCCCGTTATATGTCAGGGTAGTTGACGGGTCTTCACGATAATTTGTAAAACTATATAAATAGTTAGAAATGTGACGTTTTATTTCAAAACTTTTATCATAAGATTTTGTTTTATTGTACTGTATAAGCGATTTTACACCCAGAGGCAGGTTCTGTTCTGTAACCATAATGAGCGTACAAATTCGAGTCTCAAAAAACTCGAGTGTTTGTGTACCGCTACAATTTGACAGGAGCATCGTGTTGCCAGGATAGTGACTTCTAATTTAGTATTTTTGAATCGATACGCTCATCAAAATCGCTTTTACATTACACACCCCTAAAACTCTAATAATATCAAGCGACAACCACTGCACACACTGATTGTTTCATAATTATGTTGCTAGCAATCAAAAAGGTGTAGCTTCTTAGTGTTTAAATTACATAGCTGATCGATATAAAAAAATCGATACCCTTTAGCGGGCAAGACAATTTAAGTGAGAGCTGCGATGAATAAAAAAAATATAGTCATAACTTCTTGCCTCGCTCTGCGTGAATAAAATTAATACTTGCACAAAACTGTTCGACGAAGTTTTTGTCCGCGCAAGTTGTCGGAGGAACGGAATCTCATCGTGGCTGCATTTTAACTAGTTGCCCTTAATTGCCAATCCCAGGACACAAACTACGATCACAGTTTACCCCTTTTAGTGCTTCACTGAGAAGTTTCTTAATGGCTGAAATGTTTTTGACGTTGGCACATAGAGATAGTTAGTATTTTTCATAATCGAGTCATAATAGAGTGTATTTTTAGTAAAGTATCTACCGTGTTTAAGCCACGAAGCTTGTGGGGAAGCCTATATAATCCGCTCGATTCTACGTTTGCACCTTGCATTACCCCTGGACAAATGTATAATCACCAAAAGGTCAGGACGCCCAGTGTGTAAAATTGCATCATGTCGTACAAAGTTTGCGCGTCGGCAGGCGGCTGTACAGGTTCCTAGGATATATAATAAAGTAAATAAAATCATTTCCATATACACGCTAACTAAATATGAATTAAAAAAGAAACTACAAGACTGGCTTCAGACATTGACCTTTGAGTATACGGAAAATCTAATCGGCTAACCAAATTTAACTTAATTACTTAAAAGCTTTCAAATTTAAATTTAAATGGAACGTACCCCAATTTTTTTTTGGCACAATATATTTAGTACCCTAGATATCCCTTTTCATTATATCAGTATATAAACCATTTCCTTCTTTCTCTTTTTTATATTACCAAATAGCATGATTGTAATGATATATATATGTATATATATTTTTTTCTTTTTTGTTATTACCCAAGTTCTAACTTTATTACTTTTCTTTTGTGTATAGTTTAATAAACACGAGCAGTCTTACTCCAGTCGACCCTAGCTATGTACAACCTTTGTCCGAACTAATTCTACTTTTCAGACACTGACTTTATTGCCTAAAATGTTCTACTCCTGAGACACAGGTTCTCAACCTAGTTCAGGAGGTAGAAGCATTTCAATCACAACATCTTTGACATATATGTACAAATAGTTTGAAATGTGTTACCATTGTTTATGTATTTTGAATTTTGTGCAAATAAAGAAATTATTATTTATAAAAAAAAAAAATATTAAAATGCCTATGAGATTAAAAAGTTTTTGATTGTGACATTATTGTGAACAATATTTTTTGTACGAGCTCTCGTGAGTACTATATTGTCTGTCGATGCTTTCGATATGTGGTATTAGAGGAAAATGCCATGAACCGCAATGAGAACAAATAAGTCGATTCCAACAAAGCTGCTAAAATCACCAAACCACTCTTAAAATTTTGTCAGGTGAGGGTTTTCAGATTATTTGTGCAAATAATACGATCTCCACTCCACATTCTTGAACGTGACATCATAAGTAACCACTGGGGCAAGTTGAGGGCAAGCGCGCTAGAGGAAAAGCCCCTGTATGATGGTCCGATTTCATTAGACAAGCGTGCACCAAGGGCATTGTCGCATGACGCGACTAACAATTATATCTCTTCATTATAAATGAAGAGATATAATTGTTAGTCGCGTCATGCGAGAATAACGAAGAAAAAAAAAATCCAAATTACTTCGCTCACTTCCTCATTTCCTACATCTAACATTTGGTTGATGAGGCGTTATTAAACTTAATTTGATTTAACAATCTGATTGATAGTTTAGTTTTATTTATTTCAGGAAGATGATTGGAAATGCAATACGAGTATACAAATTTTCATCGTCATCGTCAAAATACAAGATAAAATGTCAAACAATTAATCAAGAAATACATAAAATTAAACATGATTGCAAAGTCATACTAAAAATTAATTAATCAAATCAAGATATGACTTAATTAAAACGAGATAATACCTTAGTTTTTTTTAGTGAATTAATAATGTAGATACTTAACTGTCAAAGCCAAGATTTTTTTTTAATAGCAAGGATTCGTATTAAAAAATAGTTATATTTTACTATTTAATACTAAGTTAGATATGTCTTCACATTTTTAAGTTATATATATAAGGTCCTAATTTATTAGTTGCAGATATTTTCACACATGATACTTTACATTAAAATAATTAACTTTAAATATAAATTAAGAAATCTTTTTATGTAACTTTTTTGATTTCATTTTCCTAACAAAAAAAAATAATTTTCTCAAATAAAAATCATCATGTGCATTATCACATGGCACAATAACACTGCGCACTGTCTGTCATGTCATCAAACGACACAATCCAACGGAAAATAACATGACATTGACAATCAAGTATTTAATTTATCGACGTGAAGTGGCCAGTTCCAGTTAAGTGGTACGTAAAAGAGGTACTAGAATCTGTTCAATGAGTTTTCATTTATAATCACATAAACAGGGTGTTTTTCCGTTTTCTCAAAAAAAAAAACACCGTAAAGGCTATATTGTTTCACGGTTGAATATGCTCCAGAGACTGAGTACTATCAGCTGTAAAAATATCTGCATCAAATAAATTAGGACCTTATAAATAGCGAGAAAGTTAGTTCCAATTAACAGACTTTTATTTCAGTATAAATAGTTTTTTTAATGATGATGCACTGTGAAATTTAAAAAAAGGAATACGCTAATAATAGTATCCATTATAAATAAGGTGTTAATTCATGTCTGGAAATGAAAAATTGGGGTGACATAAATCACCTCCTTTTGAAATGTTGAAGTCTGTTGTCAGTCAAAATCCACTGGAAAACTCTTACATTGCAACTTTTATACGATTTGTTTAACAGTTAATCTGCTTTAACTAACCTCGAACAAAGTTTTCCTACAACGAGGATCGGTCAAAGACCGAGGGACCCTAATTGGCAATTCTCCAGGACAAAAACGGGGGCCATAATCTACCCTTTTTTTAATTTTACCCGGTGAGCGAGGACAATGCTGCGTTCATACGTAAATCCAATTTAATGTTTGCATCAAATGTATTAAGCCGCCCTTTATTCTATGAGCATTTTACGAAATATGAGTTTTATTGTGTTATTCAGATTTGCGGGATAAACTGCCGCGAGTTGTAACAATTGTGTTTTATAATTCACTGGATTATGATATGATGGTTCATCATCGAGATACCAGAAGGGTCGACAACTTTACTTAACTAAGTCAGTAAGTAAGTACCTACTTATGGCTGGTCTTGGCATGGGCGCATTCCATAGGAATGGCTCTTACGAAACGCAGTTCTTGTAATACTTCTTAAAATGCTGAGAAAACAATTATATTACGGGAGTTTGTTATATTCTTGAGCCTCGTGGATTTCTCTGAGGAAGATGATAGACAAGCCAGAAGCATTTTGTGAGGGATATTCTTATAGAATGCCCCTGTAAAACATATTCAAGGATGAATAAGATTATTAAAACTATGAATTAGGACAAGTTTTATAAATGAACAATTATTATATTGATTTAAACTTTCACAATTATCACTCATAACTATTTTAATGTGAAACGAGACTTAACTGTCAAGTCAAATACGTCAAATAAGTTCTTGACAATCGATCATGAGCATGACGTTACACCCTTGATCGCACTACGATTACTCCTTCATTGTAGAACCGATTTGAGAATAATTGTCTTATTAGTTACATGATGACAGATTACTCATAGCTTTTTTTTATGCCTGGCTGGCTGTACGCACACATTTTATGAAAATGATATTTAGTAAATTAGAACTTTCCTTGAAACATAATAAGAGACGTGAGACATAATAACTATAAATATAACTAAACGGTTAAACTAAACGCGCAAGCGCGAGCTCAGTGCTTGTTAATGAAGACCTAGGCTCACCGAAACATGTAACGTTATACATGAAATAAAAAAAAAATGAAACGTTATAGTTACTAAATACATGTGAGTTTAACCGTTTAATTATATTTATAGAACTTTACCGATGATGAAGACTGAAACGGAAATGCTGTTGCTTCGCACCTTCTTTTGTTATGGATATAATGACTTTGTACTTAAAAAACGATTACTATTAGATTTTGCATCACATCCCATAAAACTTGCGTGTGAATATATTTTTTCACCTGTAACAGAGAAAAGGTTCGTTCAATTTTGTTGTTGGCTTGCACTATTTAGATTCATCCCGCGGAGTTGGCAACCCTACAGCGTCGCTTGCCCGAAATCCCCTTTGGTGTGCCGCATCGGTTGTGTTCGCAATGGGTCGTTAAGTTGAGAGGTTTTATTTTCTCTTCCTCTGTGTCACTCATACTATAGATGCACTTCATGTTAAATTCACATACAGTATTCAAAACCGTTATAAATTACCATTATAAAAGTTACAAAATAGTTTGAATTTTTTTGTTTGTTCCATTATTCGTTATTTGCATTATTAGTTAGACCGACAATTCAGAAGAAGCGGGTTCGAATCTTGTGACAACCAGAGTCTTTTGCAGTTGATTTTTTCTATGGTAAACACATCTGTTATGACATTGTGGGATTAGTTATTTACGTTTATTTACGGCCGAGAGCGTTTTCACATTACATGTTTTGACTTATAGATAAAATAAGTAAAAAAAGTTTTAAGTTAAACGGTTTTTATTGCACCAAAAACTAGAAAATAAAAATTAGTTGTAACTAACCGTAGATGCTACTTTCTGTAGATTAGTCACGTGTAACTATTATCACTGTAGTCTTCCCAAGTCGGATGCTGAAAGCCACGTTTAGCCTCTATGTCAGTGGATTAAGCGTATCCTAATCGGAAACTTTTACCAAACTGAAATAAAAACGTGGGGCGTACGCAATTGTGATTAAGTCACTATAGTTATTTAAGAACACACGTAGAAATCGAGACAGCAATAGAGTAATTAGTTTTGTTCTGGCCTTGATAAAAGTTATTTACCTCTGTAGAAGTGGTGGAACAGATGAATGATTCATTGCAAAATTAAAGCTACAATTACATATTTTGAACTTGTATGTTTCTTCATAATAACCAGTGGTCGGATATCCCGGTGCAACACCAGGGGATACCAAGTAGAAAAGTTAATATGGATATGACTTAAATTCCCGGGTTTAGTGTGAAAAAAAAAATATAGATCTGATAGGTATACTTAAAAAGGCAGCTCAAATTGCGAACATAAACGAAATCTTTGGGCGTTTTCACAAACCGTTGTTCAAAACACTTTTTTGTAATTCGGACAAGTTTGGGCTTGTTCGACTCAGGATCACGAGCTCTTTTAATTCTGATAGGTGAAAAATAATACCGCACCTGATGAAGTGTCTCTTTACAAATTTGCTCCACTGACATCCGTATAAGTGGAAAGGACTTTTTCGGCGTACAAATGGATTTTAGATGTGAAAAGGAATCGATTGAAAATAGAGAATCTAGAGAAAATAATTATATGCTATTTTAACTTTATAGAACCTAGTAAGCCATAATTATTTCTTTCATAAAATACATATATTTACTCTAATGTGTCTGCATAGGTGTGTCAAGTGTTCATGCTTAAAAATGTTTGATTTTATGTTACATACACGAGGATGTTTAATCCGTAACCAGGTATATTTTTTCTAACTTAGTAATTGATGACCTCAGGAAGACCATGTTACCATTCAGTGGTTATTGGATACAATTTTTCTTTAACTTTAAATTAATAAAATTTTGAGGTATCTGCGGGAGACCTCACTAATCCTGATCACGGATTAAAATAATCGTGTATTATATGATATATCTGTTTTTTTTTTACGTTCGCAATTTCTAGAAGTGGAACCTATTGTGCCTTAGTAAAAAGCTTCTATTTTTAAAGCTAAACTCTTTTCATCATCATCATCATCATCATGATGATTTTTAAAGCTAAACTCTTTTATTTAAGAATATTCATACCAAAAGGCTATTTGGTACTAAGGTCAATATGAAACAAAATTTATAACCTATCTTTTAAAATAATTGTCGAAATCGCTTAATAATAAACGCTTGTATGTACATGCACTTATTTTGCGTTACAAAATATTACTAAACTTTACTGGATGTAATTTTGTGGAATCCCGTGGTATATCCATATTAGTATAATGTTTGAGGTCATTCACCCCTTGTTGCACCGGGATATCCGACCACTGATAATAACGCCCCACGTTTTTATTTTAGTTTGGTAAAAGTTTCCGATTAGGATACGCTTAATCCACTGACATAGAAGCTAAACGTGGCTTTCAGCATCCGACTTGGGAAGACTACAGTGATAATAGTTACACGTGACTAATCTACAGAAAGTAGCATCTACGGTTAGTTACAACTAATTTTTATTTTCTAGTTTTTGGTGCAATAAAAACCGTTTAACTTAAAACTTTTTTTACTTATTTTATTTTCAAGTTTTTAGTGCAACTTATTCTAGATCAAAGGATGTTGTTTGTAATATGCAATACAATTAGGGATGCTAGCGTTTAACTCTCGCGCTTTAATCACGACACAAACATGTGTAAACGTAATGGACAATATTTTATGTGAAACGAGAGGGGAATAGCTGCTGAATAGATATTTTTTGAAATCCAACACTAAAAAAATGTCAGCTTGAATGCCCGAAGTGACTCAACTGGACGAGATTCATACAATACCTTAGATAACAGAGATCTGACAATAAGGAATATATCAATCAATTTGGTTTATTGAGAAAATCAAGTTTAAGGCGAGGCCCGACGGCTCGCCCTACGCTATGCGATCCACTCACGCTGTCACCCTATCAGCTGGAGGGCCGCAGGCCCAATGGTTCACCCTACGCGATCCACTCACGCTGTCACTCTATCAGCTGGAGGGCCGCAGGCCCGACGGCTCGCCCTACGCGAACCAATTACGCTGTCACTAGATAGAGCTGTCAAGCTGATAACCTACGCGATCCACTCACGCTGTTAGTTTATCGACCAGAGGGCCGCAGGCCCGACGGCTCGCCCTACGCGAACCAATTACGCTGTCACTCGATAGAGCTGTCAATCTGATAACCTACGCGATCCACTCACGCTGTTAGTTTATCGACCAGAGGGCCGCAGGCCCGACGGCTCGCCCTACGCGATCCACTCACGCTGATGTCACTCTATCAGCTGGAGGGCCGAAGGTCCGACGGCTCGCCCTACGCGATCCACTCTCGCTGTCACTCTATCAGTTGGAGGGCCGCAGGCCCGACGGGTCGCCCTACGCTACGCGATACACTCACGCTGTCAGTTTATCGGCCAGAGAGCCGCAGGCCCGACGGCTCGCCCTACGCGGTCCACTTAAGCTGTCACTATCAGCTAGAGGGCCGAAGGTCCGACGGGTCATCATACGCTACGCGATTCACTCACGCTGTCACACTATCAGCTGGAGGGCCGCAGGCCCGACGGCTCGCCCTACGCGGTCCACTTACGCTGCCACTCTATCAGCTGGAGGGCCGCAGGCCCAACGGCTCGCCCTAAGCGGTCCACTCGCGCTGTCACTCTATCAGCTGGACGGGTCGCCCTACGCTACGCGATCCACTCACGCTGTCAGTTTATCAGCCAGAGGGCCGCAGGCCCAACGGCTCGCCCTACGCGGTCCACTCACGCTGTCACTCAATCAGCTGGAGGGCCGCAGGCCCGACTGGTCACCCTACGCTACGCGATCCTATCACGCTGTCACTCTATCAGCTGGAGGGCCGCAGGCCCGACGGGTCGCCCTACGCTACGCGACCCATTCACGCCTTCAGCCTATCAGCCGGAGGGCCGCAGGCCCGACATGGCTGGCAGTGACACGTGTCTCAGCAGCATCAGGTTTGAGGAGTTGGAAGTCAGTATTAATTCCGTCTGTATCTTTTCGTCCAATATTCCGCAGGGTTTGAAGACTAAAGTCTGTGATCAGTGTATGTTGCCTGTGATGACCTACGGTACTAAACCGTGCTCGCTTACAATGGGCCTTATAAGAATGCTCAATGTCACCCAAAGGACAAAGGAGAGGGCTATACTAGGTGTCTCTGCGATATCGGATTAGAAATGAGACCATCCGCAACAGAACCAAAATAACCGATATAGCTCTTCGAATCGCTAAACTGAAGTGGCATTGGGCGGGGCTCGTCGCGCGTGGAACCGATGGACGTTGGAGCGGTAAGTTTTTCGAGTGGTGGTCACGTACCGGAAGGCGCAGCGTGGGTGGGCCCCCCACATACAAGGTGGACTCATGACCTGGTGAAGGTCACTGGATGCGGGTGGCACAGGGCCGGTCCTTGTGGCAATCTTTGGGGGAGGCCTATATTCACCAGTGAACGTCTTTCGGCTGATATGATGATGATTATAATAATAAAATCCGTATGTTTCTACCAAATGTCTAAAGCAGTACTTCAAAATCTACAGATCGCTAAACCTAGCGGTTGTGGCAGGCAGTAACACTGGAGTATCAGATCTGAGGAGCTGTACGTTAGTATTAAATTCGCATGTTTCTACTTAATATCTAAAGAACTTCTTTAAAATCAAGAAATCGAGAAAAGATTAACCTTGCGGTTATTGTGGGCAGTACTGCAGCACCAGGAGTGAAGAGTTGGAAGTCAAGATCAGGCTGTTAGTATTTGATTATGCCAAACATGCTATACTTTCATTTTCACGTGTCAAACACTCTCGGTTGAGGTAGGCAGTACGTCTGCAGCATCAGGCTTTGAGGGTACAAGGATACAAATATTATAATATTGCATTGTCATGGGGACTTGACACGAGTTCCAAATTTCATTAATTTTGGTGCAATAGAAGTGGTCGAAAAATCGATCACAAGATTTGAAGCATCGACGACAGTTGATACGCGGTGAAGTTAATAAAAACCGTTTAAAAAAGTAAGTACTCAGATAAATTCTCGCTCTCGAGAAAATTCTGAGAAGTTACCGGAAACTTCCGACATGGAATATATTGCAACTTATCGTCGATAATATATTTAATCCCGACAAAAACATAAAATAGGTAATGAAAAGAAGTAGGTAGGTACCTACATACCAAATTACCGAAGTGCGAGCGACAATCAAGCTCGACCGGTTTTTACATGATACGGTTCAGATAATTTTTATGTGGTGTCTGTGGTTTTGAACTAGAAAAATTGTCTTACAAAATATGAAATCCGGCTTTTACGAAAGTTCGAATTTAAAGTTGATAAAACATGAAAGTGCTCAACATGCTCAGGCTGATTGTAGGTACGAGGCCAATCACAAATTTATACCACTTTCGTGTCAGTTAACGTTTGAAAATTTTGCTACGGCGAAACGTTCATTGTTCTCGTGAATAAAGCCGGCGGTGGAGTACCTGCCTGCAACTATATCCATTATTGTACGCATGCCTCAATAAAAGCTTTATTTAAAACTGAAATCGGTATCCACCGCTTTTAAAATCATAATTTGATGAAAGGAAATATTTCAAGAGGAAGTGCATCCATGACAATAATTATTTTTTAAGAAATAATGTAATAATAATAAATATTTTTCTATAAAGGTACAGTCGAGTGCATTAATATATGTATATACACATTTGTAAGGGATCAGTATGGATAAGTGTATATGTATATATATTAATGCCCTTGACTGTACTCGTTAGGTAATGTAAGTACTATGTACCTAATCTTGAGTCGGTGCCAAATAAATAGTTCGTTCGTATCTTTACCGCTAGAGATTACAATGTGATAGTGTTGTCTATAATTTTGATTACTTTTTAAATTAAATGATATTTGTTTTGAATGCTTGGCATTGGTGCTAAGAGTGTTTTTATTAAGGTCAGCCTGGTAATATTTAAAAAGTGGAAATTAGTAACATTTTGGACTTTATAAATATAATTAAACAAATATTTTACCACGGTATGAAATATGAAAAAAATCACGGCTAACGTGTATTAGTCGCTGTATTATGTCTCAAGGAGCTGAAATTCCATTTTTAAATTTAGTACTCAATATGAAGAAGAAACATAATTGTTTGAACGAGGGATGGCATAAAGATAGAACTAAGTGGTGGCAAACCGGAATAGACAATAGTATAATATTTGTGAGTTGTCACAGCCATGTACAGAAAGTTAAGGTTTCCTAAATTTAATTTCTATATTTTCCCACAAGAAAAGAAAGCTAGACGCAAGCGCTACCTCACAAATAGGTATCAAAATGTTGGACTTTCTGAAAACCCTTAACTTTTCGTATACCTAGGTACCGAATACCTAGGTAGGTGAGAATGAAATTGTAAGCAACTTAAAAAATCGGTGGGACCCTCATAACATAACTCTACTGCATGTACCGGATGACTTTTCCACATTTAAAATAAGTTTAATTCGTGCACAACTCTTAAAATACTATTTATTTATACTGCACCGACAACCGACACAGATAAAGTTTGCATAAAATGTGTAAATAATTCATTTTTATTGAAAGCCTTGTGTATGTCAAACCTTGTGTTCAAAATAATTATATATTATTATATTTTCCAATGTACGTCAGTAAATACTGCTAAATCTGTGTGCTAATCAACTCTTGCCAATAGATTATCCAAAACTATGAACACAATAAAATAATCGTACGTCTGTCCGTCTGTCTGTCTGTCCGCAGCATAGCTCAGTGGCCGTTTGTACTAGAAATTCGCAGGTTGATATGTGTAAACATATTTATGCCGACAAAGTGGTACAATAAAATATACAAAAAAAAATCGAGATCGCCTAGTCATAAAGCGGGGATGATTTTTTATTTTGTTGTAATCCTGCAGTGAGAGTTATCATTGAATAATATGTATTTTAAAAAGAATAAGGGTCTCGAAACAATGTTTTCTTTAGTCAATATTTTCGGAGATAATTGCTACAGAATACAAAAAAAACGTCCTGCCTCCTCTAATATAATGTCTGTCTGTGTCAAACGTGGGTGTGAAATATGAAAAAAATCATGAGCAGTAGAATACTTCAAAATACTAGTTGAGCGAGTAGCTGCAAATATCGCTTTTGGTGGGACCAGTGCCTTAATAAAGGATATATTATATTGAATAAGTACTCTTGAAACTGCAATGGCATCTCGAATTGTGTAAGACAATTAAATCTTCTCTCTAACGGAACCGTCTCATAACTCGCTTTGACAGACGTTCTGAAACAATGAAAAAGTTAAATTGGTTAGAACAGTGGGAATTGTCGACGGGCACAATCATTCGCAATTTGGACGTGAATGACTCTCTTTTATTACAAACTTCTACGTGAGATAGATTAGTGCACTGGTTTTACGGGGTGTTAAATTTAGTGAAAATGTTACCAATTCCACTGTAATAATTACGTAGCAAATTAAAAATCATTACTACGTTGTAGGCATATATTTTTTATTCAGATCCTAGCCTTTGTGTTAGTTAATAGTATAACGCCAATGTGAAACTATAGTACAAATCTACACTGGTGTTACATTTAGTGAAAATGTTACCAATTCCCCTGTATTACGTAGCAAATTAAAAATCATAACTGCGTTATAGGCAGATATTTTCTATTCAGCTCCTAGCCTTTATGTTAGTTAATAGAATGACACCAATGTGAAACCATAGTACAATCTTCACTTCCAGATCGCTTGAAAACACCGTACCTACAATTTTTTCACTCTAGTACTTTATTCTCAATTAAATGATTGACAACGATAGTTTCTAAAAAAAATAACACTTATCAGATTGTCAGGGGCAAAAATGTATGGAGCTAACTATTCATTAAAAACCGACTGATGTTTTTAACATTTTTAACAACGCTGCCAGTCATTTAATTAACTGACATAATAAAGCTGCTGTAAGCTGAAGTAGAAAACTACCAAATACTTATTTAAAACTGAATTATGCGATGGTGTTAGGTTTGTACAATTTAAAGCTAAATCGCACCTGAATTCACATGTAGGTAATATTTTATCGCTAAAGCGCATACGGAAGCAAAAATACGAGTGCCAAGTCGTAAAGCGTGAAAATTTGCCACGAAATAATTTACAAAATAACGTTGCAAGACCAAAGTTGGAAGACGCCTTTGAAAGTAAAGTACTACACCTTATATGAACTATCAAGGTGCTGAAATGCAACTTCTAAAGTAACTTACCGGGTGGTCGCTTAACATTCTTGTGATATTTTCGCGACAAAGTGAAGGTAGTGCTGGTAGTTCAAGCCAGTTTGGTGTAAGGTTGCCCACGAGGCAATGAGGAAAATATGATTTATTTAATTAAAGCATAACGTATGACTTCACCGCGTGGGAACAAATTTGTCACCACCTCACCTCTTCCCGTGGGTAGACGATTTATGGATTATCATTGACCATTCATTTTTGATAATTGAATTGATGATCGACAGCCAGTATCCTCATAGTGGATGCTCTACAAGTACTTATCTACTCTGCCCCGCTAATTGCAAATGCAGTAATCAACATTTTTGTAGTTTTCACTTTTTTGCAAAAATTACATCCCAAGGAGATAATCTATACGTAAAATAGTACATTGTGTATTTAGGGCGGTAAGTAAGAATTTGCGAACGAGTGTGAAAATATTACTTTTGGTAAAAATATCTGCAGCATTAAGCATGTTTGCAACGTTTACTGTTATAATTATTTAGCATAAGTATATATTTTTTGCAACAAATGCTAACTAAAGCCGAATGCAGCATTGACAGTACTCGCCATTACTGCAGTTGCATCCATATGCATACGTAATAGGAAAGGCCTAAGTACTTATGTCTAAATTGTCCAGCAGTAGTTTGAAATAAACTGGTGTATTTAAGTATAAATGAATGAATTTTGATTTTGTTATCGTTTTTATATTTGCCCAATTTCGACATTATTACATTTTCATCTCACCTATTCCGTAAGTGCGCCAATACGCTGTTGTGATGCGCGCCGTAGGTGCGTCATTACGTCCTAGTAGGCCGTTAAGGATTTTCATACAACATTACGTCGCACTAGCGCGGTCCGGCGCACGCCGCGCGCCGCGCCGAGATTTCTTTTATGAAAATTATGAAATTAAGTCATCCCTGATTTAGACCATTTTAGAGTAGTTTTGTGAAAATATATTGTTTTATTTACTTTTTTGCATCACAGGTGTGATGAAAAACATTGTGTGTACCACGGGCGGTACAAGAATTATGAACTCGTATGAAGTAAAGCCCGCGCCTTCGGCTTAGGCTTTACTTTCACACTCGTTCGCAAATTCTTACTTACCGCCCTAAATACACAATGTACTATTTTCTACTCAGAATCAGGAGCTCTTTCGGCCCTGATAGAAAAAAGTGTTCTAAAAAAATCTATTGAGTTACTGTTTTTCATACACTTTCTTCGGCCGTAACTCAGTGGAAGACAAAAAAATTATGAAATCGTCGGGACACTTTTTCTGCTAATGAGGATCGAAAAAGCTCGCGATTCTGAGTACATACAAAAAAAATAATTAAAAATCCAGGTTTGGGAAACTTTAAAAAAAGGACAACAAATTAGAAATCCGCCCAAATATGAATATTTATATCTATTATAATATTATATCGTACCACAACACAAGCTTTAATTAAATTTACCGTAGGATTCGACTTTGTATACGAATGTCCGGTTGAAAATATTTATATTTTAAAAGGAAGCAATTAATTTAAGTAATGGTGTTTCCACTAAAACTTTGCGAAAGTAGCTGTATTTCTATCCAAAGCGGCACTTATCCCGAGTTATCGGAGGGGAGACGGTGTAAAGTTAAATGAGGAAGAAAATCTATGGGTTGTTTAGTTGATTCCCAGTTCTCAGGCTAATTCGCAAACTACTTAATCTAGTTTCGTAACGCCGAGTTTAAACGGAACGGGATTAAGATTGGTTCCGTCGATTTGTTCGGTTGCTGCATTAAACGGAAGTCGACTCAGATGAGCTTTAATTAAATTGATATGCCAACCAACTTGTCCGATTATTTAGAACGGCCGGTAAGGTTGCTTCTAAAGGCTTATGCTATTTCCGTTATGGTTTGTAGTATTTGCTGACATGTAGGTACTAACAAGTTATGTTTGTGATTTTGCGTGAGTGACACATAATGACATAAGCAATAAAAGGAGGGTCCTGATAAGCAACAATTGAAAAGGCGAAGTAACGGCTAAACGTTGTCGTGGCCTTGCGATGGGTCTATGGTTTTTACTATTGTTATGTGCTACTAATAAATTTATTCTAATTTGTTTAAACGAACTAGCACCCTGTTCAAGATTAAACAACGACCAATTAAAATGTTTAGCCGTGTACGCGCAAGCAAAAAGCCGCAAATCGAGCCGAGCGGAGACATTATCTCGTTGTAAGTAGTAGAATTAACGACGCCTACGCGGTAGCACCTTGCGTTAACACTGTTTCGGATTACAATGCAACTAATGCATATTATAAATAAATATCATTGGAAAGTTTTACACCTACCATCTTACGGTAAGCTCAACGTAGCACCCTAATTACCTATTTCAGCAAATGGAACCCAGCCGACACCAATATACCACTCAACTATATGTACTTCATATATAAATCTGTGTATAGATTGGTTCCCCATATGTGTCCAATACCATTTGTACTTAATGGACATACACACAAATATGGAGGAGAAGGACGGAACAAATTAGTGGGTACTAAGCGACGATGTACGAGTATGTATGAAAGAGAATTGTGTTTCCTAGTGCCCGAAAATCGAACACCCATTATCTGGGCAATCGATGATTTTAAATGATAATAATGACGGCTTTTAATTGTTGCGAAACTCCGTTACTGATGCAAATATAATTGATTGATAAAAGTTTTTTTGGATAACATTTTTGTCCGATCGTTGTGCGAAAGCTGACTGGAAAACTAAACATAAAACTTAATGAATCCACGTATTAATCTTTAGCAGAAGTAAATTATTTTTTCAAATAGTCATCCCAGCCCTTTGTGACATAATTAAAAAGGCGTGTGTGTATTAACGCAGAGTTCGTCACGACTGGTCCCGAGGGTTGCTTGGACCCTTTTAATCTCGCATTATCACACCTCGATGCGTGTGCCGTGGGCTCAGCGCGTCAAGATTGTCACTGTAAATCACAGCCCTTCAGAGCCGCCGGAGGTTCGTAAACTGACATTTAAGTTATCTTTCAAATGTGAAAGAAGAAAATAATGTTAACACGTATATAACAACTCTAAAGGTGATTGCCAGTTATTTTCAACACGTGCATATACGAATTCGTAAAGTATATAATATTCATAGGTAAGTTTAGTGTCGATAGATATATACCTATGTAAAAACGAGAGAGATGTAACCACACAGAAAGATGCCTAGTTGACTTTTTTTACTTTTTTCCCGGTTGATACATACAGAAAAATTACATATTTAGAAAAGTGAGATTCAATTCTTTATATTAAAGCTAGTTTGGTCTCTGTACGCGAAAAATCATAAAGCGGGTTAAAAACCGATTTCTCCAAGAGCCAATCATCAGACTCCGACTTGGTGCCAACGGGACCATCTCGGGGCTGTGGCTGTACGCGTTCGATTAAATGATTTGAAAATCGGGTTTCGATTCTCGGAGATATCGAGTAGGTACTTAATGTACAAAAGGATAAAAAATCTGCTAATATCTAACTAATAATATCTTCCACTTTTAGTATTTGAATAATTAACGTAAGACTCGAACATATTTTAAATATTTAATAAACGAAAATAGTGGAGTACATACGTACAGTAAGGATTCTCATACATACATTCTTGGTTGTACGTATACCTTAGGTATCCCAACCAAAAATATAAAATTAAAACAAAAAATAATAAAAACTGGGATCCTACTCATAAAATGTACCATTTCATACAGTAGTAGGTACAAAGATTAGCTTATAAAATATATTATAGCTTATAATTAAGTTTCTAACTGAGTAAAGCTATTTGAAATGAATGCATTTAAAATTTACTCTCATAATTACTTAGAAATTTCACATTTTAATCTCTTTTGTAAAAACTAGCTTCCGTATTTCCATCCCTTCTCGGTAGTGAGTTATGCATATTAGTGGACGTTAATATCGTCACGATATACATAAAAATATGAACATGTTTTCATGTCTGACAGCGGAGATATCATCACTGCGCGAATCTAACCCACTCTTCATAATATAGTATACAACTATACAAATAAACAAATAATATTATTCATTCATAAGTCTTACATAATGATTTCACCATGAAAATATGTGGAAAAGATTTTATAAAATGTATCTTTAATTGATACAGGATTGCATTACTCGTATTGGGATTTGGCGCTTTTGCTAGTTAAATGCCGGAATCATTCAATAAATGGGTTTCAAACATACTACCTACATTAAATCATTTCAAAAGGTTATTATCATTAATGCTGCAATCAAACATATTAGTATCAATTGAATTTATGATGAATATGATTGTGCTTACTTTATTGTGGTTCATTATTTGTATACAGTTTGTTAATTAATATGAGTATTGTTTTATAATGAGATAGCTAAATGGAATAAGTAATAATCCAAGTGGTTTGATATAGTGGGATCATTCCACAAAATAAATGTGAGCGTAACCTTAGGAACCTTTATGATTAAAGGTACGAGTAAGAAGGTACTTAGATTGATTGAGAGAACACATAATAATTATTTTCACAGCAGTGCATTTTAGGGCTTTCGATTTTTATGTTCGGTTTGAACTTCTTGCGAAGCAACTGAACTAAAAATTTAAACTTTAGTAGGCTAAGTTTAGGTACTTTTGTGAGACTAGACGTACCGCGTGCTTGATAATGGAGACCTAGGCTCTCTGAAACATGTCGCGTGTAAGTTAACCGCTTAATTAGGTAGGTACACATTATGTCTCACCAAAATGTTAAATTCAGTTAGACTAGCTTCCTTTTTCGTGAAATGTATGTAAATATTACCTATATTTTTAAATCTATTAAAGTGACATAAATTAAAACGGGTAGGTATTACTATCTAACAAAAATGCAGCATTTGCTGAGAAATAAGGATGTCTTTAAAAATCCCTCGCTTAAACCTTACAGTCCACACCAATGTGTCTTCCTGTATCACCTCGCCTCACCCGCCCGGCGTCGGAAATAGTTCAAGTGGCGGAGTTATTTGGCTGGCGCTAAGGTAAATAGCAATGATAAAAATGTTAACTTCAACGCTGAAATCGATGGCTCTAGTGGAAATCAAACATTTAAGCAGAAATTGTACGCGGAATGTTATTTTATTTTATTCTTCTTCGTCTCTAGTAGTAGTTCCCTAATTCCTGAGGATCGTGATCACAATGAGTTACATCCTTGATCAGTTTTCTCCAACGGTCTCGATCTATCGCTGCCTTCTTTTTTTATGTGACAACTTAGCTCTCAGCTCATCTGATGGAAAGCGGAAACTGAGGCCCATGGACATAGTGACCAAAAAAACCCTTATGCGCTGCCTGCCCTGAGGACTTAGATGGATTGCCTCTATGCCAGTAATTACACCGGCTATCTTACCCCCAATCCGGAACACAGTACTAACTATCTAGCGGCAGGTTAACGGGTATGACGGTGGTAGCTATTCGAGCGGACCCTGCACGAGGTCTTACCACCAGCGCCGCTTGGTGGAACTTGCTCGAGAAACAGAAAAAGAAATCAAGAAATGAGAAATTAGATATTCAACTAATTCACTTTTGTAAACAGTTACAATTAATTCTAAAGGTAAATACATGTTACCGAAAGATAAGTGATACATGTTTAACAAAAAAATAATTAATCAAACTTAACTGCAATGAAGTAAACAGTAACATCAATTTAAAGGTAGAATTAAACTAAAACTAAAATAAATCTAAAATAGGCCCGTACGGCATGATACTGACGCAGTATTTCCTCACTGGATTGCTGAACTGATGCGTTGAGCGAAGAAGCTATCAGGTTTTGGATCTCTCGTGGCGTCTCTGATTCTCTTATATAGGTATATTTGAAGAGACTCAAAGCGCGGGGGCTTGGGGCATCCTAGCCCCACGAACCAACGGCCTCGACTCCAAAAGAGAAAAAGTGAATTGTCATCAACGACATATCTTATTCACATATATATTATACCTACTATACTTTCAATATAGGTACTTATTTATTGAGAACTGATATGCGACTATGCGTTTTATTTTTGCCTGAAAATATATAATGCTCAACCTGTGCTAGTGCTCCGTGTGCGCCACGTTTCAGTAAACATTTATTATTTACTTGGTGCCTTTATAAACTAATTAAGAACTTTCCACTTTAATCAACATTTAAATTACTGGCTTGTTTCATACTCGCTCATTCCATAATTGAGTTTATAAATAAAAGAGAATAGGTGTATGGATACCTACACGTAATACATTAATATTCACTTGGAGTCGCAGTCTCGTGAATTTGTTTAGACTCACACCATACCAAAAGACACATGCAAAGCAATTGTAAAATACACAAAAAAGCGGGAAACATGCGAGATATTAAAATTTGAAAGTTTGTGTTTGTGTAGCAGGCAAGTTTAAACATTAAGCCAAAGACTCTTGGGCTATGAAATTCTTCCTCCGTTTATTTATTCAGGTTCGTACGCGACATGTTTGCGCCGTGGAGACTTTGCAGCTGACTCGGTATGCGGTGTGAGCTACAAGCTGCACCGAGCTGCGCTTAAGCAAGTTATTTGGGAATCCGACAGGCATTTACATACCTACTCCAATACTTTCGAGTGCCTTCATCATAAGTCACAAAGAGTAAGTATATTGAGGCTTGCTCGAAACCAGTAACTGCCAGTATACACCGTACTCTAATACCTACCCTAACAACCAGTTACGAGTAGATTGCAAGAAAAACTGGAGTCAAAATTTATTAGGCAGGATTTTTTTACGACTTTGACGCCAATTTCATTTTTCATATTCAAAGTCCTGATGCAACGAAGGCTATCATTTTCCACGACTGATACGCTACATCATTAAATAATACCCATGCGTATCTAAACTGTCAATTGACGTAGGTGATAACTAATTAGTACAAAAATAGACCATTCTGATGACTTTTCATAATTCTTAGTAGTAATTTCGAACACTTTTACCGACAACCCCGGTAAGGATTCACAATTGCAGTTTCCATATTTTACGGTGCCAGTGGTAACGAATTTCACCCTCAATATGTATTTCACAGTGATTGAAGACCAAACTCTAGTAACTTAAACCCTTATATAGCGTGAGTGTATATTTTGTAACTTAGAAGACACTTCAGAACTACTTAGAGTGGATGGTTTGATTCTTGTTTCCTTTTTAAGGACTACATTTCCCAATTTCGTTAATTTTGAATGCATTTCTATGACTTACATCCTAGTTTCGCACTATTGTAAATTGTTGTATCAGAAAAGTAGATTAATGATACCTTTCAACTGCTTAAATTATTTTATCACGTAACTTTCTTTCGATGAAACCATTTTGTATAAAGTGATTAATGATTTACGCTTCGATTGTTAAATCAAATAGTGTGTGTGATTTATGACTAAACCTAAGCATCAATTGTTTTGTGATATAATTTAAATTTACTGCAATGAAAACGTAATAAAACTCAACTATGAACTAGGTCCCACCAAATGGATTCATTAAATACTTAGTACCTAGCAGACTCGTCTCATTCTCTTGGACACAATACAATTAAACGTATAAAATAAGGCAAATTTACCAACATTTGCTTAAGATCTATGTTATTGGATCATGATACTTAAGACAGGTAGAAACTTTGTACTTTGTGATAAAAGGAATCGGCTTAAAAGTTTTTGATCCCTTAATGTAAAATTTGAAGCCACTGTTCACGTATTTTGCAATATTCTCATTTATTTAAGTACGATAAAAAAACCGGCCAAGAGCATGTCGGACCACGCTCAGTGTAGGGTTCCGTAGTAATTCAAAAACGGCTGGGCTGAATATGATCGAAGTAGTATTATTTTAATGTATTTTGTAAGCCTACTATTCGTGATCATTTTAATTTTTTTTGTGCTCACGGATCAAAAGTTAGATCGAACACAATTTTTTCTGGATTCTGAAGCGGTTAACTCCGAAAATATTGACTCCAGAAAAAAAAAATCTTTATTCTTTTCAAAAGACCTATGTGACTAAGATACCTACTAAACGTTTACAGCAAAATAAAAAATCATCATAACTGAAATATTTTTCTATATTTTCAACCAACTTCAAAAAAAGGAGAAAGGTTGTCAATTCGAATGTATGTATTTTTTAATGTTTGTTACCTCAGAACTGTCGACTGGGTGAAAAGATTTAAATGTTTTTTTTTTTTTATTGAAAGCTGATGCTCCCCGAATACCTAATCCCATTTCAATTTGGTCCAGTTCTGAGAGTGGCATACATGAGAAACCCACATAAGTCATAAATTTGCATTAAGCATATTTAAGCATTTTTGATAAATAAACGAATAATTCAATACCACGCATACCAATTTCGTTAATTCTATTTTTAACCAACTTTAAAACATACCGTGAGGATGGGATCTTGGAAAAATCGGTTGAAGTCGGTTTTTTTTTAATTTTCATTTTGGTGATTATACAGGGTGTAAGTCTAATACGGGCGAAGCTCTTAACTGGCGTTAGTTTATGACATAATAAGTACATTAAAATAACTTTTTCTTAAAATTAGAGCAACAAAATTTTCCATACAAAATAATTCGGCGCGCAATGTAGAGCAACATACGCGAGTTAAGCACTCGTTGACAGCTAATTTCAAAAGCAGATGACATAACTGCCATGTCAACAAAAACAAATGTTCGTACCTACATTGCTGCTCCGATAATCTTAAAAAAATTCTGTAGGGTCATAATTAAGAGTAACTTTAAAAAAACCTTGTAATCCATGATTACACTAATGAATCCCATGCCTGGTTTAATTGATCGCCCGTATTAGATTTACACACTATATACTACCACTTTGCGTAATTTATATGTATACCTGTACCAAATTGTACATTTCTAGAAATAACAGCTACTAAGCTATGGCGGGGACACACATATACGGACAGACGGACATGCGAAACTACAAGGAGACGTAAATAAGTAGTTTCACATTTTTTAACTCACAACTAGCAACTGAAATGTATGTTAAACACAATGCCGATTCAAAGTGCATTCCCTCTTTACTAATTTATATGTCTCAATAAACTGTTGTCACGTTCTGAAACCACCGTTAAAAGAAAATGTATGACAAAAAAAGGAAAAATAAAAGAAAACTAGTTATATGTTTTTAATGAGAACCGGGGCAATTAGTGGAGTTAATTTTTAAAAAACGTACACCTTATAGTTCGCCATGTCCGTCTGTCCGTCTGTCCGCAGCATAGCTCAGTGGCCGTTGACAGTGGAAATTGCAATTTGGTACAGGTATACATATTAATCATGCCAACATAGTGGTACAATAAAAACTAGAAAACAATTTTTTTTCGGGTACCTCCCCAACTTTACTGGTGAAGTGATGATTTTTATTTGCTATAATCCTATAGTGTGGGGTATCATTGAATAGGTCTCTTAAAAATAATAAGGGTCTTAAAATGAACTTTTGTTCTAAAGTCAATATTTTCAGACATAATCGCTCCAGAAAAAAAATGGAGTCCCCCACTCTAACTTTTGATCCGTAGATAGAAAGAAAATATGAAAAAAATCATGAATAGTGGACTTACGAGTATAGAATACTTTGAAATAAAACTATTTCGAAAACAATCGACCCAGCCGTTTTTGAATAACTACGGAACCCTACACTGAGCATGGCCCGACATGCTCTTGGCCGGTTTTTATTTTTAAACTGATCACGTCTCCGTAGGTCACCCTGTAAAAAGGGTTCCGTAGTAAACTAGGAACCTAAAAAGGGTTTTTAAGACAACATAGTAAGTACCTAATGCTAGTTTCGCTTAAAGGCTGTATCGATCCTTATAACAGTTATACAAATGATATCAAGACTTGAGAAGTTAAAAGTTGAGTCCTTAAAAACAACCTCGGCATCCATCTTTTACAAATTCTCAAATGTTTGAAGCGACCTTTGAAAAAAAATGATACCGCAAACGACGTCCGCTATTCCCGAGCTCTTAGTACCAACATTAAGAAGCGTTAGTGGAGTAACAAAGGGTGTGACAAAGTGTCTTGCTTTAGGGCCTGGTCACAATGACGGTGCCGGCTGTTGTTCGCCGAGCACGCGAGCGGTTTCCGGTTTCCTAACGACTTAATGCATTGACTCGTTTTGTTGGTTGGTAGTTTGTGTGGATTTGTTATTTCTTACACATGTAATACGTATGTAGTATGCAATTTAAAATCGATTGAAAAGGTAGAACGCCATCAGTCTTTCTTAATTGACGACCGATATAACAAGTTGATATCTTGATCCTGTTTTTAGTTATCAAAACGAACAAACCAGTATTAGGTCATTATATCGTTGGCTGACAACCAAAACTCATTATAAAAACTGTCACTACTCTTGGCAATCTCTTATGTCAGTATTGAATCAGAACTTAAATACGATCTCTATTTCAAGGTATTTGTTACTTAGTGAGTTTTGGTTGTCAACCGACGATATTTTTTCATGATTTTTAACGAATATCCCAGACATGACTTAAACTGTTAAGCCTTACTTGCACTAGATGGTAGCCAACTAAGATGGGGCTAACTAGGTAAGTCCATGCATTTTTGACATTACTATGGTGGTACAGTGATCGCCAATCCGCTTGCCCAGCGTGGCGATTATGGACATTTACCTCCTAATGCGTCTAAACGCATAGTTAATAGGAGAGGCCCTCGTCCAGCAGTGGACTATCATAGGCTGACGATGATGATGACAGTGGTCTACATAAATCATACGAGGTTGTACCTGTAGGTACAAAAGTCGACGTAGTAACATTAACGTTTATAACTTACTGAACAATTATCAAGGAGAAAAATAATACGAAAATGAAATGTAGCCCAGGTAAACTTATATTTTGCACACGTCATACCCACGCTGATCGATGTCCTGATTTATCCGAATCGAATCCCGTATATGCAATAGGTGTTCACGGAATCCGAAAGGAGTTTCCAAGTTCTACGTACTTAGAATTTTTATTGTGACGATCAATCTGGCACGGGTTGCCCTGTTGGGTCGTGGATTATTCTCAGACGAAGTAAGAATAAGTTCAAGTCGAAGCCATCACACAATCTCTTGAGACCTTACACAACTGCTGCAATGTTACAACAATTTATTTATTTACGTACAAAAATACCGTGTGAAAGATTACGTTAATATTTTCATTCCTGTAATTCAACTTTTATTCAATGATTTCACGTGTTCTTGTGTGATGATTTCTAAGTTAATGTTTAAAATGTATACATGGTAAATATAAGTACGTAAGAAAAGATATGGTCAAAAGTACTTTAAAATGGATTCAGAAACCTTATCCTCCTAAGGCCCGAGGTCCTTCCTGTAGTAATAATTAACCTGGTGATTCAGACCCAGCTTCTTCAACTGCTGTTAAGTCATAGCATACTACGGTCCTATCAGTAGGACTTATACAAAAGATGACATTTTGTTTTCAAATTTCACACCAAGCTCATCAGACGTATTTACTATAAAAAAATATTTAAACTGATAGTAAATATGCCCCAAAGCTGTTGGTGGCATAGAAGTAAAATAACATAAGAAAATGTGATCTTCATGTTTGGGCCTGGAAGAGTATAAAACACTTTTGGTAGGACCGTGGTTTGCAATGACTAGGAGCCAAATTTCGCCTTGGGCCTTAGGAGGATAGCAAAATTACCTGTATTTTTTATGATTCTACTTAATATTAAATTAATATAAAACTTATTTTTTTGATATCTCAATAACAGTATACAAATAATTAGCTGAAAAATATGATAAAAAATATTTATTGGAATGTCAAAGTTAGTTTAACTGAATTGGCAATCTCAACGACATTCATAGTTCGATATCTATGGCACGTCAAGGAACTGAAGTAACTAATATGTTAGACTTAAGAAATAGGTATGCAAGGCCGGGCTTTGTGGCCGTCACAAATTATTCACAAAGTTCGGTCGTTAAACCCCTTGAGCCACAGCGACTCTTCAAAAGAGAACAATAAGAAACATTGCAGAGCTCTAAAAAGCCCTAAATAGTCTTTTAAAACAACAGAAATTTGTTTTCTTGGATATTGAAATAAAAGTAAAGAACGTTACCGAAAAGCTTTATAAAAGTTACTTCTTTTTTTAAGTGTCTGTCTGTGTAGGTACCAGTTATTGAAAGACGAGGAGTTGAAATAACTTTTATTTTACCACTTCATTAACCATAAAGATAAAGAAAATTGTAATATCAACTTATTTCATATTATAATTTAATGAAACAAAGAAATGAAATTACTTTTCGTCTGAAGCTAGTACCTTTAATACAAGATAACTTGGGTAAGGGTATTGTAAACTTTTATTAAGGCTAAGATTTACTTTTATTGTTTTCATGAAAGTTGCATCATAATTTTACAATAATGTCAATAACATACAGATTCTCGTCATGATTGTTACAAAAAATATAATCTGAAGTAAATATTGATTAAATAATTATTAGTGTCAACAAGAATAATCGAATTTGCATCTCCCAAAAAGGATCGTCATATCTAATTAAGGAGATAAGTCTTTGTATTTTCGTGTTTTTAATCTAGATCTGGTGCTATTTAACATATTATGTAACTTCGTATGTACTAAGCTACAGTTAAATTTCTGCTATAAAAATATAATGAATTGTAATAATTATATACCTACATATTAACGAGTCCTGACTTCACCTCATCAATCTCATCATAAAGCAAAGCGTCTATTTATTTCAGTATTTTATTTTAACTAACAAACTCATTATTTGTAAAAAATGTAAAAGGCGACCTTATGAAGGAGCAGTGGCCTGTAATAGAATACGGCAATTTATCTAGACAAAGTTGGTGACAGTGAGACAAATATCTCAGTTAAGTCAGTGAAAAAGGAGATTTATTTGTGCCTAATCTCCAGCAGTGCTTTGTAATCAAATGAACGACGAGGTTAAGGTACTTTAAATATTTGAGATATGACTTAAGTTGCCTCAGTTTTAGAGAGGCATTGGCTCTAGAACAATTCAATAAATGACTGTGTTAGTAAAAGATAATTATAATAATAATAATAATTATCATATAAAATATAATTAATTTCGATGGAAAGTTCCTAAAGCCACTTAATAAAAACTGATAATATTTGGGCTCCGTACGATTAAGTAATTTTCCTTTTTTTACTTATTTTCCGTAAAGACAATATATAAAGTACAATTAGTATAAATTACTGAATCTATAATATCATAATATATAATTCGATTTCTTATTATTTACTTTACATGTACCTACCATAGTTTACGATAGCAATACATTGACATGTTCACATATTTTGGGGTCGTAATTCAGAGCCCCACCCCTTTTTTCTGGTAGCAGATTCGTTCTGTTGGGGACGGACCAGAGTGGTTATGTGGGACTCTTCGTTATGTGCTGATGGGGCCCTGAGTTTACCCACAAAAAACCTCTCCGTCTGCCACCGCTGTGCTGTAACGGTGGGTTGCAGGGACGCTCGAGCTTTACTTCTGCTGCACCACCAAAACACCGCTCCGAATTTCAGAGCGCCGCCTCCGGAGGCTTGGCCTCATTTCTCACCTATTATCATTCCGCCTTGAGTGACCTTGCACTGGTAAGGATGGCAGACGTCCCCATGCCTGTCATCCTGTGGTCACTCTACGAAGGCAGGCGGTGATGGTCCTGTGCGGAACGACTGCGTCCAGTCCGCATGCAGCGCCTTTGATTAGCCGATGGGTCGATCTCTTTGGCCCGTTCCGCCAATTCCTTCTGCTACGAAAGCTCTTCGCAAAGAGATTTCACCGCTTGCCATGATCTGTCGTTGTCGACCATGAACTTGACCACCACCTGCAGCGGCAGGTACGGACCCACAATGGCCAGGTTCTCACCTAACCCAACCTTCATTTCTGGTATCAATTTACATCAGTGGGGGTCGCAGTTGTAACCCAACCTACTTTTCTAGTATCAGTTTATTTCCACGGTAATCGCAGCTCTAACCTAACACATCCTACCTATTCTGGATATTTTTATTTCTGAGTTATTTATCTGGGTGTTTACTGCTTAGCCAAGTTGCCAAACGCTAGCGCTTAATCGTCAATCGTAAGCGAAAGGCAGCTAACTGTCTTTGTCGCACTAATATGAAAGAGTGACAGAGAGGGTAAACTGCGATACGCTAATAAGCGCTAGCGATGGCAACTTGGCTAAGCATCCTGGTTTGTTTTATTCTGGTTGTCACATAAAAAACAGGACCCCTGTTGTTACTCGTATTTGAGACGCGTTTCATTTTATTAGTATAAGCAACTAGTTAAAATGTCTGGTATATGAAACTATACTAATAAAAACTATATGTTTTGTGTATTACTTTATACGGTTTGAACGTTTTTAAACTGAAATATATGCAAAAAGTTTATCCACTTTTCCACCTTACTGCATTGTAATATGGTGAAAAATTCCACACTTGTGGCCTAGCGGTAAAACGCACTACGCAGCGTTCGTGAGTTCGATCCTCGGCTCGTACCCATGAATTTTTCAACAAACTTATGTACAAAATATCATTTGATATTCACAAGTGCTTTACGGT
The DNA here is from genome assembly GCA_025490895.1 of Thaumatotibia leucotreta. NCBI lineage: Eukaryota > Metazoa > Arthropoda > Insecta > Lepidoptera > Tortricidae > Thaumatotibia > Thaumatotibia leucotreta. The sequence continues at coordinate 73,443 of JALPQI010002999.1, forward strand.
GAAGGAAAACGTCGTGAGGAAACCTGCATACTACACCTGCGAAGAAATTCAAGCATGTAGGTATGTGAAGTCCCCAACAAGTACGGGTCCAGCGTTGCGACCACGCAAAATAGGCACGTTTGATGTCGAGTTGCGGAAAAAAATGGCCAGAATACAATAACAAATTCTACACTTCTCTTTATAGTCGGCTATAAACACCTACATTCATGATAGCTTGATAGCCATTCAAAATGGGGAAATCATGAAAAATAAAGGAACCAATACCAATCTGCAAAAACTTTTAGACAAAAAGTTTGGATAAAGTCGCCTACTTACCCTGATTACGGACCTTTGAGCAAAAGATGTTGTGGAGTTAGACTCTTTGCTGATGTTCATGTTTGCGGAAGGGACATGTGAGTTTCCTGCCGTGTAAGCAGGTAGGCGGCGGAGAGTAAACAACTGACAAAAGCCCTTTTCTATATAAATATAATTTTCACATTTCCGTTGACCAGTTTCAAATTTGCCAAGTAATGAAAATATTCCTTGTCATTACCTATTTATTAATGGTTTTTTATTCTCATGCAGTTGGTATGTTTACAGGATGGCCTATCAGTTGGTATTAATAAAGAAAATAAAATAGATAGCTCTAAACCTCGACTATGGGAATGTATCCAATATATACCTACGAGATGTCAATCTTTTGTTCTTTCCGATTGTTTTATTACTTCGCTGGCATAAAGTTTACTACTTACGTCTAGTTTTGTGTAATTGATGGCTTGCGTTCAGTAGGTATTCATATTTTTTACAATTTTGCCCATACAAAAAAAATATGAATACCCACAAAAAGCTACGTCCATTCCAAAAATATATTCAAATACTATCGAACCGGGTTACTCACGTAATTAAGTCGATGATTGCTCGACATGCTTCGACCCATTAAGGGGATCCTCGTCCGGAGCACCCTCGATCAAGGCCCGACGTGTACTTATCAAGTGTTTGACCGAGGGTGATCCGCTATATTAAATCAAAACTATTAGGTTTCTGAAAGTTTAGAGGGAAGGTGATAACTGAATCTAGATTAATGAGAATTTATCTTTCTTTTCTATTTCGCATAAGTAAATTGGTTTCTTGTGATTAGATGGTGCATCTACTATTACATAATCTGTCGTCAAATGCGGCCGCATATCGTACGGTATTGCGGACTGTCCGCCGTGCGGCGTGCGCGCCATATGTCGTCCCTCAGTTAACGAAGATTTAGTGACCTAAGAACGCCACATGTCCACACCATTATCCCTAGGGTAAACTATGAGGGCACACATCTTAGTGCTAGTGTGTATAGAAACAAGACATATGAGAATAGGTCACTCAATGAATTTATTTATCTTCGTTCCAATGCGATTTATTTATCCTTGGATAAATAAATATCATATTTAATAATATCATATCCGCAAGCCCGCAGTACACGTCGGTCTTTGGTCGCGGATACTCCATGATGAGGATCCTCTAAATGGATCGAAACATGTCGAGCAATTATAGACTTAAATTACGTGAGTAACCCGTGTGATAAATATTTAAATATGTTTGAGTCTCACGTTAGTTATAATTCAATAAATATCATGAGTATCATGAGACAATCTTACAGTACGAATCGACCTAGTCCCGCGGCTTATGTTGTGGATACTAAGCCACGATATGCATAATAGATAGATATATATAGATCCTTAAATACATAGACAACAACATGACCAACAAACTGCATTTGTGATTAAAATAAATGCCCTCGCATGGGTTTGAAGCCGGAATCTCCAGCTACGTTGGCATGGTCACTGTAGACTGAGCTATGGAATCCATCGAATGAATTATTGAGTAATTTGACAGCGTTAATAGTTATATACCCATGGAAAGCAAAACTGGCAACTTTACTAGTTATAGCAACAATGTACTTCGAAACATAAGTTATGTGAAGACATTGGAAACGCTAATCACAGTTATAAATGCGTTCAGCTTATTTTAATGTTAGCGGAACTATCAAAACCATTTGTTCGATTCTTTTGTCAGCACTATCCTAAGGCGATCCTATTTTATGGTAAAGTTTATCTGGGTCGCGTTTTATAAAGTTACAATTTACAATTTCGCTGTTTGCCTCTCTAACGCACTCACATATTGGCTAGAAAGAGAGGCAAACAGCGAAATTGTAAATTGTAACTTTATAAAACGCGACCCTGCAATGTATGTAAACCAGTCCTACCTATTCTGCTCATTTATTTGAATGACTATTTAGTGACGTACATCTGTATAATGAACATGAATTTAGTCTGATAAAAAACGCTTTTTTGGTTAGATGCGTAACAAAAATAAAGTCCATGAAGCACATTATTTTAAAAGTTTTAGATCTCTAATAATTACTTTTTACTAAACTTTCAGTCTACAAAATAGAGCCGCACAGATTTCTAATCTACTGTGACTGGAGAAAACTATTAACTTGAGAGTTAGAGGACGCAATCCCATACAAACAACTGGAACTTTAAATAGACTAGAGTTTTCCTCGTCGACCTATAAATCTCAGGCTGCATCGCGTCAAAACACATTACCCTCAGTTTGCCCGCTGCGTAACTCTGGCTCACGTCGCTCCATGATAAAGCTCGCTCTCATAAACTCAGCGTCCTACTTCCTTGTTAATTTAAAGTTGAGATTTTGTTTGCTTTAGATAAGACTATATCCATGACATATTAGAAAACTGCAAGTAAATATTTGATTTAAATAGGTAAGGAAATATGTAATAAGTCTAGTCGTCAAACAACGAGGATATCGTCGGTTACACCTTGTTTATCTAACAGGTGAATTATCGTGAACATACATAGTTGTAAGTCGTATTACATTCATTAGAATACGTACTCAACTACTCAATAGTTCTGCCTATTTTATTGTGAGTCGGCGGGTGCCTTGGGTCAATAGGAGTTTACAAATGGTGGCTATTTTTTGCAACCGAAGAACAGATAGTGCTGTCCACAGTTGTTTAGATAAACAACCTTCCTGATGTGCGGCCATTTGGAGAGATTGTATGGCGTGAGTTTTATTGAGTAAGTAGAAACGCTATCTTCGAGTTTCTTTTACTTAAATGTGATTTAGTCTTGCGAATATTTCCATAATCTTAGAACAAAGTAGAAAACAAATAAAACAATTTAAACCAAATTATAAAGTAAAATGTAAATCAGGATAGGCACATTTGTAATTACATAATAATATGAGCACTTGAAGATCTTTCAATAAATAGGTCGTGTGCACCAATACTCAACAACTTAGGAGCCGAAAAAGAAGAATTAGATGTCATCCACCTATTATTTTAATTGTAGGTTCTGTCTTAGATAGCGGACGAGTAACGTTTATACATATCCGTTTCTTTTTGTCCTTGTTAATCTCTTGTTGAAAATAAAAGTAGGTACCTATAAAGAAGATTAAGTGTAACATTCTTAATATAAGAAAAAGCAAGAGTACATGCCATACATGGAAGGAATGTCTTTAAATAATACGTGTCTTATCGTGTCGAATGGCAATATAGCGATTAGAGTTATATAACCAGAGCAATGAGCGCTCATTTCAAGGGTTCGCTCGCCTCCGTTGTGTTGTATCCCGAATCTCAGCGCCAACCATTGTTCCGAATCGCTCGAATTATTGTGCTTTGTGGATTAAGCTGCTGTTATTATCCTCGACTATCTGGTATTAGAATTTGCCAACCAGAAGGTGGTTGGTATTATTATGAATAGCAACATAACACAATAAAAATAACATGAAGACTTAAGAGGAAATGGGAGCTACAAGCATTTAGAACAATAGGTGTTTGATATTTACTCTTACTGTCGCTTTGCATGGCCTAGAGCTTTGACACATCTAAGAAAGGGACAACTGCAGCTTCGCTTGATAATACCTACGTAAAATTTGAAAAAACAGGCTTTTGTAGTCCCATGTTGCCTCTTCCAAAAATAAATAAACAACAAAATGTATTTAAAACTTTGAGAAAGGATGAATTTATATCGAGGTTCTTAATTTTTTACGAATTGAAAAACGATTTACGAAATATTTGTTTCATTGCTTTGAAATCGGATTTTATTTGGCTGTTGTGGTGTGTGTTTTGTTGTAAAAATATTCTAAAATGTCAATATCTTGAGAGGAAATTGTTTGGGAAAAAGTAGCTCCTATTTCCTCTTAAGTTACCCCTTCATCCATTACAAACCAATGCAGGTATTTATCCTAATAAGTAAGAATACTGTTTATTTCTAACAACTACACAACTCAAATATCTCTAAAAGTTAAAACTTAAAAGGATCGATGGCCAAATGCGCCTGGATCTGGAAATATAATTTTCTAGCAAATATTTTTCAACAGAATTATTTTACAAGTTCCGTGAAAGAACACCTAGCGACTTCGCTAACAAAAATTTCTATGCAGTTTTAACATAAAGCCTGTTCCGAGAAACAATTTCCAAGCTAACATTGTATAAGTACCTTGTTTAAAAAGTTTGTTTTTCTAACAAATGGTGTTAACAAACTCATTTCCTTGTCAGATTTTGAGTAAATGTAGTTCAGAAAGTTAATTAAAAGTGGAAACTGTAAAAAATATCATTCTGCAATTGACTGCCCTTTAGGCACTGGTCTCACCGCGAGCTACTAAGCTATGAACTATCGGCTATAAACACGAACAAAAGATACGCCTCCTCCTTGTGTCGTGTTCCTCATTGCTGAGGGTCGTGACCTTTATGAATAATTTTCCGGATGATCTCTTTCCACTTCTGACGGTCTGAGGCTGTGTGTATTGCTTCGTGGACGTTTGTATTGGTGGTATCGCGGATCTGATCTGTCCACCGCATAGGACTTCTACCTCTTGGTCGCTTGCCTTGTATTTTCCCTGTCACCAGGAGTTTTTCCAGGTTATCGCATTTATTCCTCGCTACGTGACCAAAGAATTCGAAGATCCTACGAAGGCAAAGCGTTGATAGTCTGACGGTGACTCCCACTTTCTGCAAAATTGAGACATTAGTGCGGTGGGCAGTCCATGGTACTCGCAGCATTCTCCGCCAGCACCACATCTCAAATGCGTCAATTCGCGCCCGGTCAGCTTTTTTGAGCGTCCATGTCTCTGCACCGTAGAGGAATATGGAGAACACCAGGGTCCTCACCAGGCTCAAAAGATACGCACTCCCGTGTAAATAAGAGAGACACGGCGATACTCGCCCAGCTATCAGCTATCATCGCCGGGCGAGTATCGCCGTGTCTCCTTTATTTACACGGGAGTGCGTATCTTTTGTTCGTGTTTATAGCCGATAGTTCATAGCTTAGTAGCTCGCGGTGACACCAGTGCCTTAGAGAGGTGGTTTTGATGGATATCAACTTTTACCTATGTATAGGAAAACACAGCTATATTTTCATCGGCACCCGATACATATGCATATGTAAGTGTTGTATTTAGTTATGGAATGGACTAGGCATTGTTTTCTTGCAGTTTTCCACTTATATTATCCGTACATAAATATTTTTAGAGCATATCCTTCAAATTATTTTGCATTAAGTAGCATGATCATTTAGCGTCATCAACTTGTAATGTGTGTAAACTTTACCTTTTCACACATGAACTTGGGTGACCAATCAACCCTATAATATAAAAATCGTATAGTTTTTAATTTACAATCAAATCTTTTTGCATATTAACACTATCAAAGCAAGTAGCCATCGGATGTTATCGAGAAACTCTATAATAACACACTTGCACCTAGCGATACAAGTTTCATATAAATGTCCGAGTGGTGCGGTCGATCGATTTTTCTGGTGCGCGAATGATCGATCCAAAGGCTGTCCGAGGCATTGTACGATGTAAATACTTTCGAAACTAACCAATTTTATGAGCTAAAACAAATGGTGTATTTATACTCTAATTAAGCGATACAAAATATAAATGATTTACTATCATGCTCTACTCAATTGCCACGAACATATTCAATCATTGCAGCGGCTGAAGAAAACATCGCGTGCAAGTACTAAGCGAGTTAAACATTCCGAACAATACCGCACTTGTTAAGTGAACTTCGCGGGTCTTCACAGCAATTAGAGGCAAAAAGAGTTTCTTACGTACCCACAAGATATCTGGGAATGGTCTGGAAAGTTTAATAAAGCTGCTCCGCATTTAAATCCTCCATTTAACTTTGTCCCAGCATAAGTCCGCGGATTAATCGCAAGACACTGCTCGAGATACTCTCGCCCTTTTTAATCAGGCTTACTTGCACTCGCGTTTGATTAAATTCATTTAGCATTTATTAAGCTTCTTAGGATGCAAGTTTTATTTAGTGACACTACTGCCAATTGTAACAGATTACTGTCACTTGTTAAGAATTATTTTGTCTTATTATTTATATTATTTTGTTTTATTTTATTTATTATATATTTTTGTTAGTATACCACCCAACTAGCAAAATATAGTCGATGTATATGGTATAGTATATGGAAGTCGAGACAACGTTTTGCATATAACTTCTAGTCTAATTTGGTTGGTCATATAAACGTAAGGTAAACGGTTATAAAAGGCGAAAGTGGCGCAAATTATACGACTTATTGGTGAGATAAACGCTAAATAAAGGTTTGCATGGCGACTTAAATCGTTTATTAAAGGTATTGTAACGATTAAGGAATGACCAGAACGTTGTATAAAGAGTACAACAAAAACCTTTACGCGACCTAAATATCAAATAAATGTTTTATTACTGACCATTTTGTTGTTGTTGTACGGAAAAATAATATAAGGTAATTTTATAACATTTGTAATAGAAATTATTGTTCTATATATTGAGCGTTTGCACATTTGGCGTGAGCTGAATTCGTATGGGAAGGTCACTTTACCGTTAAAGTTTATGATGATATACAGTTTTTTGCTGTCGCGCTCTTAATATATGCGAAATAATTATAATTTATAACAATATTTCTTCATATTTTATTATAGTTAAGGTTAGCCATTTTGGAACAAGTCATGGATTTATACTTATACGACTACAATATAACTTTTTCTTAAGTAAAGGTTTTTATAACGACTACAAATTGTCCGCCATTACTAAGCCGCCGTTACTAGTCCGCCACTTCGTTTGTACCGTTTCCACGATGTAACGTCCATGGTTTTTTTATTTTAAATAGTACTGTGATGCTCACGAAATGGCGACTGATGTTTTATAATATTAATTTCAAATCGACTATAAATTGCATGATGTTTTATAACCGTAACTTAAAATCAATTTATAAACATATAGTCCAATAAAAGGAATATAACGAGTTCGGCAACAACTAAAAGTATTTCAAAGTTTTTGTTTGACGTTAATATAACCAACTGTTGAATAAAGGGTAGATAACAGTCCCGCTGATATCTTTTTGTCATATTGAAGTTACCTTCAATACCGCTATATAACTGTCGAGATAAGGTTTTATAATATCACTTATACAACAATAAAATTATGTAGACGTTGTAAAAATGACCTTATTACGACGGTTCTGTTTTTTCTAAACCCTTTATAAGACGAAAACGTTTATACAACTTTGAACAACATTAAGTAAACGTTTTCTTTAAAACCTCTACATGATTGTTGTATAATTAAGTCGCAAAAACGTTTATTTACCATAGTAATTAGACTATTTGGTAGGACGACTAAACTATCAGATTTATAACGTTTATTTGACTAACAGGTTAACTAAAAACGACTATAAAACTCTTATTTGGCTAAAGGTCGTATAACTCTTGATTTATATGACTTCTTTGCTAGTTGGGCACTTATTAAAACTTTATTTGATTATGTTTTACTCAACTAAATATTGAAAAATAGTAAGGGTAACATAGCAAAACTAACCTAACATACTTAAAGTCCATTCATACTTAGCTGTCTCATCTGGTAAACAACTTTCTAACCTAAAAGTTCACGATTTCTGTTGTAAACTGCCATATTTGCCTATATAAAAATACCTTAGTCCGTATTTGTGCTGTCCGTTTGTAGTGATTAGTAAATCGCTTAATTTTTAAACAAGGAAACAGCAGTTTACAACAGAAATTCGTGTACTTTTAGGTTAGAAAGTTGTTTACTAGATAAGACAACTAAGGATGAATGGACTTTATTAATATGTGAGTGATTTTAAGAAATGCATCCAATCAGGGAGTACTGAAGCCACTATACCGTAAACTTATCAAAACGGTTAGTCCTTAAGACAGTAACCCGCCGCTATAATATTTTTAATTTAAGTGATAAAATACTTAAAAAAAACCGGAAAAACCCGGCCAAGAGCATGTTGGGCCGTCATGCTCTCGGCCGGGTTTTTTCGGACCATGCTCAGTGTAAACCCTACACCGTAGTTATTAAAAAAATGCCAACGTAATAAATTCATTGTGTGCCCATACAAATTTTCACAGCTGAGTGACCTGAATGTAGTTACGTTGCATAACTTGTATGTTATAAATATGATCAAATTATAACGATATTTTATTTTATGTATAACATTTTAATTTTAATACGCTACATTTATGTTCTTTATAAAGAACCACTGAATACTTTCCACTTCATAAAATGTCGTATGCTTATTCATACATTACGTGCTAATAAAACTTTATTGAACTACGAGACGTAGTATGCAGAATCTCAAGTAGAGACACGATCGTAAACTATAGTGGTGCATGTGTTTTTGCTTTTTAACTAATACATTTATAAGTTCAACATGAATATTGAATTATTTTTTTTTAAATATTTTCTTTTATAATTCATATTAATTACATCCCTATGTTTTGAACCTTTTGCAAGATTCATGGTCCACGGGTGACTGAAGCGAAATTTTTATTCTTTTAATTTATATCACCATTTAATGAATGCTATATCAATAAACTTTTGCTCATACTCATAATTGAAACACAACACACATGACTTACTATGTTTTTTTATTACTCTGGTTCGCAAGAGTTAAACCACTGTCTGAGAAGAACCAGGAAGAAACTCAGCGGGTTGTATTGTAATCTTTTCAAATCATTGGTATTTACAATTTTAGATAATCACAATAGGTAACACTTGAAACATAATTAATTAAAACATGATTAAACAACATAGAAACGACTGGAGAGTTCTAAGTTTGAGTCCATGCTTCACCAATATCAAAACACAAAGAAATAAAGTCTTTCGTCAGGAAGAATGACTTTCTAAGTCTAACACGCGAATCAGAATGATTTGACTTTCCAATGTCTAAAGCAAGAATGACTTCTTTCTAAGTCTAACGCGCGAATGCCAATGCATCCATGAACAACGCTAGTGACCTTTTATACTGTCAGGTCATAAACTACCTGCTTCACAGGCGGGTAGATCTCAACCGGGTTTTATTATCTACCTGATGCATGGACCAAAGCAAAGACCACTCCAAGCAAAACATTGCTTATCGTTTTCTAGATATCGAACTCTTAACAAATTAATTGTAAACATTGCAAATCAGAATATTCTAACAGCTCCGCGACGACTGAAGCATGTCTCCGACACGGCCAAACTGACAAGACAAGCGTCCTCGCTTGTATCTGAAACAAACACGTACACCAGTAGTCTTTATCACCACTCGGTCACTCCTGACCAATTTTTCTGTCTACGTAAAATCAACTCAACTCAAGGAAAATAATTTTAATCTTTGCAACTGAATTTAGGATCACATTTAAGGTAAATTAACTACCACCAATTTAAATGCAAGACCAGACAAGTACCACCTGGCTTTCATAGCCACCTTTTACGTAAAACACGTGACGGCAAACTTTCGGAAGCAGGTCTCTCATTCGTGGCCTATTGGTTATCACATAACCTCACACTACGCGCATCCCCAAGGGATCGCCGAGTCAACCCTATGACTCCACGGTCTCTACAAGACCCGACCTCCGCCAGAGCCTGCCGCGTACCGCGTACCCACGGACTACCCAAAGATAGACACCGATTTCTAACGGGCTACGGCTACGATCAGGCCTCTGGTATGGTCGACCAACCGAACTGAGAACCTCATCCTTCATGCCACAACAATCTTCATCTACTTCAATTGGTACTTGGCTTTCTAGCATTTTCATTAACAATAAAATGTTATCTGTATTCAACTATTATGAACTTCAATTTCTTAGACAATTTTGATAGTGCCACCAAAATGCTCAGTTTTAGTTATCAGTTAAAATCAAAATTAAGAAAACACAAGTCTTATGTTCATCGTAAACTGACATTGTGACACAGTCACCTCTTCACATTCAACAACAATAAATTATTTTGTGGCATTACCAATTTTAACGCAAAATGGTAAAAATAAAAGCGAAAATAAAGTTGTAGTTTTCTTAATAACCGTTTTACGGAAAACAAAATTCTAAGTTTCCAATGAGTACCTATGTACTCACATTACTAACAGAAAATTAAATAAACCACTTTGTAATTTGAATTTTAACCAGTCATTAACTTCTTACTACTTTACTAGCCAGTAACCGACATAGTTCTACAATAGTCAAATGAAACACTTCAACAAACCAACAAATGGGTTGCAGTACTCACAGCAGTTACAATACTCCAGATGCTACACCCAGCAACTGAGTCTTAACAACCACCTCCATGGATGTCGCACAATCTAAACGCCTTGACCACATACACCATTAAACCAAACGCACGCCACTCACAATCGTGGCCGCACTGAGACGGAAAAATAGATCCGATTTTACACCTACGACTACGAATGATAAATGGTGTATGTAGTCTGAGAAAACTGAACCCAACAAAATTGTAAAAAGCTTCATTTCACGTTTGCAAACTAATTGATAAATTCCAAGATTTTTTTTTTTTTTTTATATAAACACAAAACATGATATAGTGAAGGTGAAAATAAAACTGTAGTTATCTTATTAACTGTTTTACGGAAAACAAAGTGCTAAAATTCAGTATTGTACTTTCATTGAGTAAGTACTAACATCACAATTTAGGTCTCAGAGCTATACTGACTACTAGTACTAAGTAGCAAGTTCAAATGCGGACTCAGCAAATGTCCGACTCACAACTACGACTAAGTTTCAGATGTGACACGGCTACACATAGCCGGGCAACTAACAGTTGCACTCAATGCGCGTCCCTCATGGACCGCCCGTGCCGAGTTCACCCTCGGACTCATGGCTACACATAGCCAGGCAACTAACAGTTGCACTCAATGCGCGTCCCTCATGGACCGCCCGTGCCGAGTTCACCCTCGGACTCATGGTTTCACACGAAACCCGACCTCCGCCAGGGTTGATGGCCTACCGCGTACTCACGGACTGTAAACAGATACCGATTTCTACTGAGCTACGGCTACACATCAACCACTGGTACGGTCACATCACCATCTAAACTTAATCTTCATCAGATTAACCTTGATCTGAACAAACTTCTAAATCTAATTCAATTTCGTCAGTCAAGCTCTGATTCCTAAATCGACCATGCGCGTTTTGTAAGTACGTCTCGAATATAATGATTTTAGGTTATAGCGATCACCATCATCATCATCATCACCCTTAGGAAATTATTATAACAGATCTCAATGCTTTTAATAAAACTTGTTTATTTTAAACTTGCGTAACTATAACATTGCTGTCTAATTTAGTTTTAATTTTGTATTTCTTGCTCAAATTTTTAAATTTCTATGCACTAAAAACGGTAAAAGCCCTTGAAGACTGCTACAACGTTAGTTCCACCAATTAGCTCAGGGCTCAAATAGCCAAACAAAATGTGAACTTCTCACCGGATTAACAACGTCTCTGTTGTAACGGTGTGGACACACCACGCATTGCACCACGTGTTCACGGTAGGAGGCAGCGACACCAGTCTTCATCCTCTGCCATGCCGTCGGGACACGATGACAGCAACAGCCATGATGCCGGCAGGTTGCTCTGGTTCAACACGGTGAACTGAAAATATCAATTTGTACGGTATCAATTTCATCACAGAGATATTTTGCACGCTTAACCTCATCACGAGACTAAAAAAAAGTTGAGGTTAGAGTATTGGTATCTGCTTACACTTGTCATGAAAATAATAATGGGCTTTACTTTACTACAACCAAGTTAATCTTGCAAATTATTAAACGTTTTGAGAACACAAAAACTAACGTTACAAACAAATGTCAACGGTTAATTATTTTTAAATTTACTACTTCGAATTTTTCATTAAAACAATTGGAACGAAACCTGTCCTTTTATTTCCGTTGCTCCAAAACAACCAAAGAGTTGGCGTCACCAGTCCTTAATTTCTTGGACATATCGTAAGATATTGCGCTCGTTTCATCGCCACAGCATAGTCATCACGAACGAAAACGCAGACCACTCTCACAGTGATCTTGTTGATCTTGAAGTTGAACATCTGTAACGGTAATTTCACACGCATAGAAAACTTTTAACAACAGGCATGGATTGAAAATGTTTATCACGATCAAGAATTAATTTTTGGCACACTACAAAACAAAGTTATCTGCACGAATTTCAGAACTGCTAGTATTTCAAAACTAAGAAAGTAACCAGTATAAGCCATGATATAATTTTAAATTACAAGAACTACTGTAATGGTTTTAGGTCAAGTGGGTAGGGTACCTACCCACACGTATTGTAACTACAGAAATCACAAAAAAAGAACAAAGATAACTGCTTTGTCACAATCACGTAACTTTACTGTAAAAATTGTAAACAATCATTACCTTACCAACTGTTGTCGATTTTAAACCTTACCGTTTACATGTGATACATTACCAGCAATCTTTGCTCCGTGAGCCTGGACTCCTCATCCCACTTGCTGATGACGGGATACCCCCTAACTACAGCCGAGCTAAGAGGGGTAGGATTTTAGCTATCTGCACGTAGGCATGGACTCATAATTGAAACACAACACACATGACTTACTATGTTTTTTTATTACTCTGGTTCGCAAGAGTTAAACCACTGTCTGAGACGAACCAGGAAGAAACTCAGCGGGTTGTATTGTAATCTTTTCAAATCATTGGTATTTACAATTTTAGATAATCACAATAGGTAACACTTGAAACATAATTAATTAAAACATGATTAAACAACATAGAAACGACTGGAGAGTTCTAAGTTTGAGTCCATGCTTCACTAATATCAAAACACAAAGAAATAAAGTCTTTCGTCAGGAAGAATGACTTTCTAAGTCTAACACGCGAATCAGAATGATTTGACTTTCCAATGTCTAAAGCAAGAATGACTTCTTTCTAAGTCTAACGCGCGAATGCCAATGCATCCATGAACAACGCTAGTGACCTTTTATACTGTCAGGTCATAAACTACCTGCTTCACAGGCGGGTAGATCTCAACCGGGTTTTATTATCTACCTGATGCATGGACCAAAGCAAAGACCACTCCAAGCAAAACATTGCTTATCGTTTTCTAGATATCGAACTCTTAACAAATTAATTGTAAACATTGCAAATCAGAATATTCTAATGTTCGACACTCGACGTGTCGCACAGCTCCGCGACGACTGAAGCATGTCTCCGACATATATTAGTCCGTGGGCTAGTCGTACTGAAATTAGAAAACGGTATAATTTGGGGGTACCAAGTGTCCTTTTTACAGTAGTTAGACATATTCATAAGGATGTTAAAAAAGTATGATAGACATCTCAAAGTGGTAGCTAATAGGCATACGGGCTATTTCAAGATTTCCGTTGTATGACAGCTATGGTTAAAATTAGGAGGTACAAATTTTCCTTTTCACGGCTGTTAGGTAAGCTTATAAAAACGTCAAAAATGCAAGATTGCCATTTATAAGTGCTACCTAATAAAAATGGGGGCCAATCAAAGATGGTGGATCTCAAGTTTTACAAAATCAAGTATATCTCGAGAACTATTAAATATATCTAATTACCCTCTTGAACAAAATTAAAGGCATATCTGTAAGCTTCATATTTTGCATATACACCATATTGCTAAAACCAACCAATAATTAATTATGAACAAATTCATGAAAATTTCGTGATTTTGATTTTTTTTGTGTCGTGTTTTTACATAGTAGTCATGACGCTAGAAAAATTAAATATTTTTTAAAGATAGTGTACTTAATATGGCGATTTTTTTTATATTTTTCAATCTTGGTTATTTGAAATAAGCACTATTATTTACGAGTGGCACTTCCTTCGCCTCTTAAATCACTAAGTATACGGTGGATTATGACTACAATTCATTTAAATATTTTTTATGGGTCTTTTTTTTTAAATACCGCCAACAAGTTATATACATCAAATTAAAGCTTATTAAATACACTATCTTTAAAATTTTTCTAGCGTCATGACTACTATGCAATAACACGACACAAAAAAAATCAAAAACACGAAATTTTCATAAATTTGATCATAATTAATTATTGGTTGGTTTTAGCGATATGATGTGTATGCAAAATATGAAGCTTACAGATATGCCTTTAATTTTGTTCAAGAGAGTAATTAGATATATTTAATAGTTCTCGAGATATACTTGATTTTGTAAAACTTGAGATCCACCATCTTTGATTGGCCCCCATTTTTATTAGGTAGCACTTATAAATGGCAATCTTGCATTTTTGACGTTTTTATAAGCTTACTTAATAGCCGTGAAAAGGAAAATTTGTACCTCCTAATTTTAACCATACCTGTCATACAACGGAAATCTTGAAATAGCCCGTATGCCTATTAGCTACCACTTTGAGATGTCTATCATACTTTTTTAACATCCTTATGAATATCTCTAACTACTGTAAAAAGGACACTTGGTACCCCCAAATTATACCGTTTTCTAATTTCAGGCCGACTAGCCCACGGACTATATATATAATTGGGACATCCTACACAAATCGACCTAGTCCCTACAGTAAGCTCATTTGAGAATTGTAAGTAATGTAGGTAAAAAGCCACGATACATGTAATAGATAGATACTTAAATACAGGGTGTAATTGATAAGTGTTTACAGGCCATAATTCCGTAAATATGACAGATATCAGAAAACTTTTAACTGATATCGAAAGTACGTTACCCAAAGTAAGTTACGAGTAAAATTACATCTCACATTTACGAAATGTTGGCCTGTCGATTACACCCTGTATAGGTAACATACACAGCCACAACCTCTTTAAGTGAAATATTTGGGATAAATAAATACACAAATAGTGCCCTCGTCGTTCGCAAGTAGGGTCAGTACCACTACCAACTAGGCTACGGAGGCTGAGAAACCGTCCGTCGAAACTCGTGCCAGTCGTGCTAATATATCAGTATAATGGATAAATATAATTGCAACAGACTATAGGTAAAGACTCTTTATTACTACTTACAGGTTTATAATTATTCCTATTTTAATCCCGAATTCAGCAGCGTAAAAGGCTTCGAAAACATTCCTCCTGTCAATGTCTAAATTAAAAAATACCCTCACATTTCAAACAAGGGGGAACCGCAAAACCCACAAGCCCGGAAAAACTGGACTTCGTAACACACACGACTGCAGTTATCACGATACTTAAATGGACCGCGTTTTCCTAAACGTATGTTAAAAAAGGTTTAGCAACAAATTTTAAATAAAACTAAAATTTTAACGTACAGCTGCTGTGCTGAATTTAAAGCGCACTTTGGCCGCATGTTCTACAACTTTGTTTAAAACTCTGTCTACTAAAATCAACGAAGGTAAAATATTTTACCGTTCAGAGCGTTCTATGTGCACAGACGTGCATTAGAAGAGAAACGAATTGAACAACTCGTAGAAAAGACACTTTTGGAACAATCTGCACAGCATGCTACTTCGCGCTACGGCCCAAGGTCATTACTTTGCCACACATGTGAATAAGATGCGTTTTTACCCGCTCGTATTAAAGGATAAACGAGCGCTTCACGAGCTAGTGAGGGGAAAAGTTTTTTGTTATACACGGGTGCAAATGTATTTTACTTCTCGTATGTTAAAACACTCGCTACGCTCGGGATTCTATTTTAGAACTACTCCCTTCGCTCGTGGTTCCACTATACAATCCTGTCGCTTGCTCGTGTTTCAATTTCATACTCGCGGGTAAAATACAACTTTGCACCCTAACAAAAAACACCTTAACAAAAAACGATTGTCGCATTTTACCTCTGTCGCATATTTTGTAGTACCTATTTTGTATTACAGAAGGCCTACTCTAATATTCAGTGTCAGAATATTTGACGGAATAAAATCAGGCATTTTTAATTTTAAGTACTGTTTATACATTATACATTATAAATACCTATTGGATGTCATAATATATACCAAAGAAAATACACAATAAGTTCTATTGTTTAAAGATTTTATTTTTTCTATTTAATAAATTTTATTATTTTATTTTAATTACTTACCTACCTGTGAATGCTTATTATTAATTGTGATTTTATTTTTTATTCCCTTTGTAAAATTGACTTTTATTGTATTTAAAATCTGACGATGAATAATTAATACGAAACTAATTTAATATGAATATTAACTATTATATGTATTATATTATGTTATAAATGTACATAATTGTAAAGGTCACTTGTACAATAATTTCTATGCAATTTGAAAAAAAAATGGCATTTCACAAGTGACAAAACCATTCATTTTTTTACTCACGTATTATTTCCCTCAGACAATATTGACCGAGTCTGCACGGGTTTGCAGTGAAAATCCGGACTATCTTTATTCGAGAAAAACATTTGCAAAACAACAGAAATGGCACTGTATCGTTAAAAATAACGCGAACAGTTTACCAAGTGAAAAAATAAAACGTGATTTCCCGTACAGGAAATTCAATTACATTGACGCGATTTTCAATAATCTTTTTTCAAACGTGAGCAACGCGATCAACATTTCGCGTTGAGTTTAAAATGTTTGTGCACCATTTATTATGCAGTTTGCATAACGTTACTCATTTAACATAATATCACTACATAGTCACTTCTTCTGTCCCTATGTCCATTGTCCCGCTTTGTGTGCTTAAATCTTTAAAACTACGCAACGGATTTTGAAGAGAATTTTTTTAATAGATAGAGTAATTCAAAACGAAGGTTTTTATGTAGGTATAGTACCCGTGCGAAGCCAGGGCGGGTCGCTAGTTTAATATATAATTCATAATGTCTCCAAAGCGGAAATTTTCTAGTCCTATATCTATTGTTAAAGTGTTTTCAATATTCACCAGAGATTTTTCCCAATTGACAAACACTTCAAGTATCTATTCCATCCTTGACATTCGAAAACATAATTAATGCTAGTTGAAAACTTGTGCGTTTGATAAATGCTAGTAATAAGTTGTACCGTCTGCTTGGCCATTAAACGGATGAAAACTTTTGTATTGCTTGTAGCCTGCCAAATAATCGCAATATTGCATTGTTCGGGTCAAGCTGAATATAAAACATTTTTAAGATAAGTGCTAGAAGGACTAAGTAAGATAGTTAGTTCGACGAAACCGAATCAGTGACTGGTTATTTAATTATATTTTCTGTTATTACTTTAAAAAAATTGTGAACTTTCAGTAATGAACAAGAATTAAAATAAAAACGTTGAACGTTTTGCGATAGTACCTAAGTAAGTAGTAATTACCTAGCAACAAAGGTTAGTAAAAGTGGGAATCCTGCCTTTTCGCCGAAAATTGTATTGCTGAATTTCATTTCCCAACCAGCTTTTCGCAGATAGAAGTGTCATTCGGCCGAATAACTTTTGACTATTAATTATTTCGCAACCATTACCCACTAGTTGGGTTTTATGTTAAGTTGGGAAATGAAATTCGGCCAAATGAAACTTCTGGGAAAAGTTGGTCGGGAAGTGAAATTCGGCAAAAAGTACAATTTTCGGCGTAGAGGCAGAAAACCGTAGACACACTTAGCACATTTGTATCACACCTGCAGGCCTAGAGTAATATCAGAATATGGACTTCACTTGTCTGTTTACTATTAAAAAAAAACAAGCGGCTTAATGGAGGATTTGATCTTGCATGCATGCATCAGCCTATGATAGTCCACTGCAGGACGTAGGCCTCTCCTATTAACTATGCTATACATTAGGAGGTAAATGCCCATAATCGCCACGCTGGGCAAGCGGATTGGCGTTCGCAGTAATGTGTCCACTATGATGACGCTGCTGCCCATCATCAATCTTTTATCAAATTATGGCCAGGGACACTTCAATCCCTTAGTCGACTCTTACGACACCCGCAGGAGGAGTTGGGGTGGTGACAAATGTATTCTTACTGCCTGACGGATATGTATCTTGCTCTTATGAAATTATAATTGTGAAAACTTGCATATAAAGTACCTACATATTAGTTAAAAAATAAATGTGATTAGTAGTCACTCGGCGTATGTGCCGAAAGTAAAATCAAATATTGGCGTAGGTACAAAGATATACTACAAGCAGAATTAGTAAAAATGCAGGTATTTTTCCTATGGCTTCTGAACCCATTTTAAAGTACTAATGATAGGTATGTGCTTAGATAAAGTAGGGTATTACGTACGCTTGCATAAACTACTATTATTAGATTATTACTTATTGCTTATCGTATACGATTGCATAATGGCGAGCCTGCTAATCTTATAAAAATAATGAACTCCAAAAGATTTACACAATCATTTTATAAAATGACTTTAAGCTATTTTAGGCTAGGCGTGTTAAAGTGCAATTATGTTATTCAAAGGCAGAGTTATTTTGTTCAAGCTACAAAGCGAAATACCACCTAGTGGTTGAATTAGAAGCAACTCGAAAGCGTTTTTTGTGAACACGCCAAACAAAGAGATTGTTATCGTTTTTATACTTAATTGATTCCTGTTGTAAGCTTAAGGTACCCTGAAAATGTTGGTACTCATACCTATTTATTTTACATAGGTATTTATTGATTTTATATTGATGTTTTTGGTGTCTGTTATTATAGCAGCAATAGAAATGCATCAATAGAAATAGAAATACATTCGTGAATTTTGAGATGAATGAGATACAACCTGCTGACAGAGTGAAGGATGGACAGACAGACAGATGCATACATTGAATTAGTTATGCATAATAGGGTAGGTACCGTTTTTATCCTTCGGTCACGGAACTCTAGAAATGGTTTAGCAAGTGGTATCAAAATGTCAATATCTTTATTACTAAGATTGTTTATAAGGGTACGGTGACGGTAAAATTACTAACAAATATATCCGTTCTCTAATAATCTTGGAGCAAAACAGAGAATATGGATAATCGCGGTATAGTTTATTTGTTTAGATTGCTCATAGTTGCGAATCGGGATGGGTGTTAGGATGGTGTATGTTTGTGTTGGCGCCATGTTGCGGGATTAAACTAACGGGTCGTTGAGCAGTGACATTAAATTTCACAACATACCTTTTCTTCTCGCATAACTTGTCAAACTTATATCTTATATCAGAATGATACATTTTGCGCACAGTGCTCCAGAATATTTGTCAAATCATTTAACAATAAAGACACTTTTCTGGAAAACGTGTAGGAAAAATCAACCATTAAAATAATAAATAATTATTTGAAATATTATTAAGTACGAGTGTTAATATAAGTTTTTTTGACAATCCAGTACCTACAATACCTATTTTATGCAGTAACACAGTCACCTTAACAAGTTTTCCGTGTAAGTACCTTATTAAAAATATTATACATTAACTATATATTTATGTCAGGCATACGTCTTAGGAGTGGCTTAAGGTGGAGGGTGGAGGCTAGTGATCAGATTCACAATACCATTGGAAAAATTCGCTGTGATCGACGGAAGGTCGTTCTGGTGTAATTGGAAGCACGTTGGACCGGCAATCCAGAGGAAGCGGGTTCGAATCCCGTGACAACCAGTCTTTCGCAGTTGTTTTTTTTTTTATGGTAAGCACATCTGTTACGACATTGTGGGATATTTATATATATTTCTTACTGGTTCTTCTCAGGAATGGCGTAGGGTTAGAACCAAAAGTAGATTTTTTTTCTTTCTTGATAGTGTCAGACGATTCGAAAATGCTTATTAATAAGCTTACTTGAATAAAGAATACTTTGACTTGACTTGACTGACTATAGTATATACCTATCTTCATGTTTCTGCTGATCGAATCACGTCTATATCCCCTGTAACTGAAAAATGTAACTAAGTTCGTGTCGTCAACGCAATATTGAAATTATTATCAGATTTTGGCGATATCTTACTAACCTACAATCCCAAAGGACTCGTTTTTGAGATATGAACCCTTTTCAAAGAAGCTCCTTTAAAGAAG